>CAKNXH010079309.1:4290-72597 GCA_932178445.1 Andricus quercusramuli | reverse complement strand
TAACACCCCTACCCCTTTTCCAACGCCTCGTGGGGGCGGGAAGGCACCCCTGTGACTAGTCACAGAAATCATGTAAGGTAACACCCCTACCCCTTTTCCAACGCCTCGTGGGGGCGGGAAGGCACCCCTGCGACTAGTCACAGAAATAATGTAAGGTAACACCCCTACCCCTTTTCCAATGCCTCGTGGGGGCGGGAAGGCACCCCTGTGACAGGTCACAAAAAAATGTCAGGTAACACCACTACCCCTTTTCCAACGCCTCGTGGGGGCGGGAACGCACCCCTGTGACTAGTCACAGAAATAATGTGAGGTAACACCCCTACCCCTTTTCCAACGCCTCGTAATTTTGATCTAGTTGAAAGCAGTAAAATTAATTTAGTTCATTATTTTCAGGCCGACTAGACAAATGTTGAAAATAGGCTAGTCGTCCCGAATTTCGGGGTCATTAACATTTTTTGTGATTTTTGTCTAGCTAAAACGAGAAATTTCCTAAAATGCATTATTATTGGGACGACTAGCCGAATGGAGAAAATAGGATTGTCAATTTTGGTAATTTTGGTAATTTTGGTCTAGTTAAAAACCGTAGAATTAATAAAGTGCATTATTTTCGGGATGACGAGCCAAATGCTAGAAATAGGCTAGTCGTCCCGAATTTCGGGATGACTAGCCAAATGGTAGAAATAGGCTAGTCGTCCCGAATTTCGGGATGACTAGCATTTATCTTGATTTCCGGCTAGTCGTCCCGAAATTCGGGACGACTAGACGCAGCCAAAGAATAAATTTAATCTTCATCAGGCCATAAATTTGGCATCTAATATATACGACTTTTTAAATATAATCTAGGGACAAATGCACATAATTAAAGCTTCGAAATCTCGATTTAAATGTAGATCCATGTCCGAATTTTCATCAAAATTGGTTTGGAAATAAAAGGGCGGCAAATGGAGCTTGCCAGTGGTGGGTGATTAATGGCGACTGTAGCTACAGCGACTCTGCTTTAAAGCCAATGGCAATTTCAAACTGGAAACTGGGGAATGGAAGCTTCATGTCATATCTCGAGTAACCACGATTGGCGCAGATGGTACTTACGAATTACATGCACCCATTTACCGTAGGCCTTCTTCAAATAAAAATAAATCCTTCGAAAAAAAACCCTATAAGAAGTATTTAATTAAAAAAAAGTCATTCCTGCAAACTTTTTATTAATCAATTTTAAACCCTGAGTTTCAAATTAAATTCAATACTATAGTCACGTTATTTAGAAATTACTTCTAATTCTTTGGTTTCGGTTATGCTCTAAACAGGAATTTCCTTCCTTTTCGTGAGAAACTCATCCCTTAATTTGTTTTCAGGTTTTTTGAAAATACTTAGTGGTCGTTAATTGAAAAACACGACTATTTGACATTTTGAATGTTTAATTCTATTATTTTGATTATTCTATCTTGTGCAATGCATGATCTTCTGAAATTATGTTCATTAAAAAAAAAAAAAAATTTCAAATGGGCACAATTAATCTTGAATTGCGATTTTATGACAAGGTTGAGATTAAAAGATCTAATTTCACCTTATCTTCTGTTTTAATTAGGAAAGTTACAAAAAATATTAACTTTTTCACGGACAACAATTTTGGGTATTAAAAAAATTTGTAAGTATAATTTTCTTATAATCATAAAATAATTTTAAAAAAAATTCTCAAAATCCGTAGAAATCCGTGATTTGTATGAAAATTAATCTAAAGTACACTTTGATGATATAAAACCTGTTGCCCATATTGGTTCTGAATTCCGAAATGACTTTTTTTTTCATTAACAATTTGCTCACACACGCGGTAAGTCAAGTCGATATTTCACCTGACGCCTGTCACTTGACCCGATCGCAAAAATTCGAACTAATTAATAATATTTCGAAAAATTGACATCATAATTGTAGAAGAAGTATTTTTACAAATTGCTTTGTCAATACCAGAATTATTTTCATTAAAGTATCTAATATTTTCCCTAAGTTTCACCACTAAAAAATCAGACCTGAATTTGACCTTTTATTCGTTATCAAATCGAAACTTCAAAGGTGTCGATGCTGACTTGATTTTTTTGAACGCCAGAAAGATTTGATGATTTTATGCAAAAAATCGAATTATTGAAATCATAGAAACGATAACTCAGAATAGCGAAAAAATAAAGTTTCAGGAATAAAACCCTACATTACTTCCTCTACACATTCGAAACAAAACATATTTTATAAAAGAAAATCCTTTTTTCATCAAAAGAAAGAAGTTTCCGATTTAAGGTTTTAGTTAACGCAATAAAATGAATTTTATAAGGCACCCTAGTTTTCAGAACTCAAAATCTTTATTGTTTACGCAGATGATATTTTATCCACTTGCTGAACGAGAATACGTCTGCCTTCATACGGTCTGAAGCCGTAGGCAAATTAATGGATGAGTGTTACGTGTAATCCTGTACAGGTCGGTAAACAACGCAGGACCCTTCCACATTCTTACAGAACCATAAATTATGAAGCGAACCCTTCGGGATTCCGTGCTCAGAGGATTAGCGGGATACGCGATGAGATTATTTCCTACACCTCGCCAGTATTTGCCTTTGATTATTTTTTAATCGAGGATTTCGATCGCTCACCCTATGATATCAGCTCGACCATTTTTCACTAGAACCTTGATGGCTCGTCATTCTTATCCAATAAATAAGAAGATTCTAACATTTTTTGGAGTGATTGACAAAAAGTTGACCACATTCAGTCCAAGTCATTTTCCACATTTTCTTCGATTAATAAAGTAAAAAAAAATATCTTAGTAAAGAACTTATATCAAAGCAGCATTTGATAAAGTTCCGAAATTCTCGAAGGCTTCGTTCATAAATTATCCATAAGAAAAGTCCTGTCATCCGAAGTTGGTACTTTATGTCAAAACTCAAAAATAATTATTGAAACTATTCAAAATATATGCTAAAATAGTAAACTTTATACATTTGAAGATTTCTGTATAGCTCAAAATCGATTTATCAACTCATATTCAAAAATATTTTCAGGTGTTCCGCTTATATTTTTGAAAGATTTTGGGTATTCTTATCAAGGGCATGTACGTGATCAATCACATGCTTTATATTTTGCAGCTTAATAATTCGAAAAATATATATATTGTATTGAAATTGTGAAAAATTGTGGAATAAATGCGTAATAATGCGTAACAATGCGTAATTACGCGTAATTTCTCTGTAATAGCGAGTATAATTTTCGATTTCGCTGTATTTTTGTTGTATTTTATTCATGCTTGATTCGCCCTACTGTATCCCCTTCAAAAGAGATTATAAAAATTACCTTGGGTGAATGTCACTATTATTGTATAAATGTGAAAAAATCAGAGATTAAATATTTTTCAAAGAAAAACACAATTCATGAGTAACAGGAAGTAATGAGAAACAATAATAGAGTCAAATTATTTAGAAACAAGCCTTCAGAACAAAATTTGCCTTGAGCGACCACTAAATATATATATTTTTTAATTTTACAAAAATCACGTGTTATTTTCTCACCAAAACGAATAATTTTTGGGATGCCAAATTGTTAACAAATACATGAAGCTTGGAAAAATCATTCTTTTGAAGAGTTTTTTCAACTAAACATTTTTTGAATTATTTCAAGCGCTATTAATTTTTAAAGTCCTGCTTTCAAACTGATCTGAATTTATGCGGTTTTGATCTTTCAGAAATTGTGATTCAAATATTAAGAGACATTTATTTCTAATCCAGCAACTTGAAACGATTCCAAGTTGTAACTAAATAATTTGAAATGTTTCAATCTAAAATTATCAAACACGTTCAACTCAAAATTCTTGTTTATTAAAAAAGCTTTAAACTTCCAATTATTCAATATACTGGATATTAGAAATTCGAAAAGTGTCAACTATAATAGTCTATAATAACTTTAATAATTGAGGCTTTAAATATATGTAATTACGGTTAGCCCTTTGAAGTAATCGACACATAAAAAACACCATTCTATTTGCCATTTCTGGCATTACGGAAAAATATTCATCATTTTTCTCAGTCTGTTTTTTCTCACGAAATCAAAGCCAAATGAAAAAATCAGGTTTATAATTTTGCTTCTTTTTACTTCCTTCTACACTAAAACAGTTATCGGATACAATAACGTTCTTTCTTACACACCAAAAAGTGCTTAAAAATATTTTAAAAAGTTGTAAAAAAGTTCAGAGGTTTAAATGGTTCAGTTCATAATGCAAACGCTATACATGTGAAATTAGTCTTCTTTTCATGTATGTACTTACAATCATTCAATTTTGAAGGTGATAAATTACCATTGTGAAAAATAAGTGACATATTTTTAGAAATTTTTATTTCTAACCGAAAACATTTGTATACTAGCACCTGAAAAGCTTTCTTGTGACAAAAATGAACTAGAAAAAAAAAAAATCGCCAAGACCCAGGAATCAAAATTGGAAATACAGTGAATTAAACAAATTTCTTGTTTTCCTGAACTCAGTATGTAATAGAATTATTCTCGATTTTCTTATTAGTATATTTCGGTGCTTAAAATTTGCACAAATATTTAGAAAAATTATAAAACCAGAAGTGCAAAAAATAATTCTATTAAATAACAAATTCCGCATTTTTGAAGTACATCTCATTTCGGCTGCTGGAACTTTTCAATTTTTTTTCTAGTGTATTTTGTGTACAAAACCCCACACATGTACCGAAAAATATTTACACCATAAGTTATAAAGCTAATTTCATTCAATACCAAATTCAGAATTTGAAAAATTCACTGTATTTCCAATTTCGATTCCTGGCTTTTGGCGATTTTGTTTCTAATGCACGTTTGTCAAAATAAAAGCTGTCAGGTCATTGAAAAGATTCTTCCCCAATTTACAACGGTGTTAACAATTTTTTCCGAAAAAGGGATAAACTGAACAAGAAGTATGTCTTAGAAAATAAATTATACATGTCCGCAAAAATTGAGAAGACTGTTTTGACACATAGTTGTGTAGAAAATTGAAATTCAGAAAAATGTTAAAACTCTGTGAAGAAGAAAATTTTATACACTTTTTTTGAGCGTGGGTGACCAAGCTGCATGGTTAGGGGAGCCCAGGGCGAGATGAGCATATAGTTATAATTTTCAGTGAAATATTTGGAATCTAGAGAATTTTTTTAAAATGTAAGTGGTTCTATACATTATTCGAACCTACGTGTATTAATTTGATGAAGTACGAACTGTTTAAAAAATAGTAATTGTCCTACAAATATAAAAATTGTAAACTGTGTATATATCATCAATTTTTGTACATAAAGCGATGGCTTATATTATAAGCACGCATTTTATAAATTATATGTGCGTATAATTGTATCACATTTTTACGACAATTTTTCAACGAAACATCTTTTTACCAACATTTTATAATTTCCGCGTCTCATCTCGCCACATAAACCTGGCACATTCCGCCCAAAATCACAATTTTGAGCAAAGCTCAAATATTATTTGTCTTTATTGAATAAATTTGTGTACATGCATTAGCAATTGATGTTCAATGAATAAATTTTACGCCAAACCATAGCCTGAAAATATTGCCTGTTAATTTCAAAAATTAATTTCCATTTCAAAATACCACAGAATAACAGGATTTGGATGTCGATATTTTGATTGTTTTTGATTAATGATTTATTTAATTAAATTTTTGTTAGATTTCGAAATATTCAATATCATTATCTCTGCCCCTGTCTGCACTATCGATTCTAAATATTTTTCACTTGTTTAGGATCCCAATACGCTACTTTATCGCGTTGTAGTGGTATCAAACAGTACGCCTGCATTCAGAAAAGACATGATTCATAATCTTGCACATTTCGTGAGCTTTCGTTATACGCTAAAAAAATGATGTGGAAATTCATTTTAAACTAAACTTAACGTATAAAAATTACTAAAATAATTTTAATTCAAGGCTATAGTTATTTGAGTTTATTTGTTTTTTAGATATTACTTCAACTGATTTCTTCCCCTGAAATTGACCAACAGGTTTAAATTGACCAATAGAATTCACTAAAACAGTGGAATACAACTGTTTTAGTGAATTCTATTGTTGCGATAGTCTTCAATTGCGTCATAATATCCGTTTAGTAATGGTGTAATAATGCGTAATAATTACCTACTGAGATGTAATCATGCGTGATAATGCGACTATTATGCGTAATAATACGTATCAGAGCGTTAAATGCGTAATAAGGCGCAATACGTATTACTTCGTACAGGTTTTTGTTGAGTGAATACACCCTCGCATTCCACACTCGAACCCAAAAATAATGATTCAGACCATCTCTTAGAAAAAGCCGAATATCTCCTAAACTAGGACCAACATAATAATTTTTCAATTATAAATTCAGTTACAATTCTAGAAAAATAGAATGTATTTCTCAAAAAGTTGCAATGGCTATTGCTTTGAATTTTTTCAGGAATTCTAGTTTTGGATGTGATCTGATTTCCGTCGGGAATATCAAGGGAAATAAAAAACTCATCAAAGATTTTGGAATCCCTAAATAATATCCGACCTAGCTAAAAATGAGTAGGTATCTTTATCTTATTTAACATTACGAAGTCGAGAAAATGGAAACTTAACATTTCCAAAGTTCGGAAATAGGATGCCTAAATGTTCAAATCTTCTTACTCTTATGGCAGTGACTTAACAAAGAACATCATTAGTCAATTTGAAAAAAGGCTATACTTTGAGCTGTTTGACCTTTCGATTTCTCGATAAACGAGCCGACATGGTTTCCAGAATTAGAATGGGGTTGCGGGGAGAGGGTTATAGGCAAGGCATAGAAATTTTTTGTCAAAGTGAACCGCCCTTCGTTACCTACCAACAATGGATATTCGCACCGACAGGAGGATTATTAAGCGTCGGAGGATCATTAAACGAGATATCGATCTCTTGCTCTGGTCTCGTGCGTACGTATTACAGGGAATATAGCATTACGCCCGGACGATTATGTCACTTCGGTAACGAGGATGGAAGGAGGTCGAGCTGGAGTCATTTGTAACGTGACTCTGCAGAAATCACGAACGACGATGCGATAGATCGGATAGAGAGAACCAGAGATCAAGATGAGAGAAAGATGGAGATGTGTAGGGTGAAGGGGTGAGAAAGGAATAACTGTGCTAGATGGAACTCTGACGATGTTAATGTCGTGTACAGAGTTTCTAATTATATATCATTATTTCTATCTTAGAAGAAGGCAGTTTTTATTCGTCGGAAAACGTTTACACATAACTAAAAGTATTCAAAATATATATCCATTATGGTCAAAATATTTGATTCACGGTTTCTATGAAATAAAACAAATTTTTCGGATAATCGCGGAAAACAGTAATATAAGCTGTTTATCGATATCAGCAGAATACTTCACTCATTGACAAAACATAACTAAACTGAAGAATATTGTACTTTAATTCAAGACAGCTTCATACTTTATTGAGTTAAATGTCCCAGTAATCGCGAATGACCCAATACCCATGAAACGAGGTTATAATTCAAATGTATGTTGTTGAAAATATATTAAAAATAACATTTCATGATAATTCCCAATTACTTTCAGCGTTTTATAGTAGCAAATCGAAACTAAATGCATTAAAATGAAATGGACAACAAAATAAATTTTCACGATTACTAGGACGTTTAATTAACATGGATATTCCATTTTCTTATGAAAACTTTGTTTCTATAAATTTAGAAACCATTGTTGTCAAACTTTAGACAATCGCGATATGGTGTTTGTCAAAACATGTGCGCGAAGATGATAATGCCCGTACGAGTAAGAAGACATAGTACGAACCCGCAGGTGAGCCATAGGAAACGAATATGAGCCCGAAAGGCGTATCAGGGTGAAGCAAAATCCAAAGCCAAGGTCAGAGCTAGAGCTAGAGACGGATCTGAAGCCAGAGCCAGAAGCAGAGCGAGAGCCAGAGACGAATCCGGGGCCAGAGGCAGAGCCAGACCGAGCTAGAGTCAGAGAAAAAGACAAAGCGAAAGCCAAAGTCAAAGCCTCCTCTCGATGCCTATACGTGGCGCGCAAAAGTCTCTTTCATTGAGATGTTGCAAAAAATAAATTTCTAAATGATCCTAATACTGCCACCATTCACATTGCTCATTTAATCAGTTCATATTAGAAAAAATGCTGATGTTGAATCTTTAAAGTATCTGACGCAAGAAATATTGTAAGAATTTTTAGGACAAACTTATCTTCCTCTGAATTTATTCTTACGTCTTGATAGGAAAGAAATGATCTTTCATATCGCATAATTACTAGAACGTTATTTCTTACTGTGATTGCTTCGCTCCTGAAAAAAGTGCAAGATTATAATTTTTAATTATAAATTATATTATAATATTATTATATTTCAAATTATAAATTCACTATTTTGATAAAAATCGGGAAAAGCAATAAGGAATGAACATGGTAGTGTTTGGAAAAATCGACTCATGATTTTTCTAAATCGTCATGTGAAATTAATTTTAATGGCAGTAGAAAAATATTGCATTCACTGGCCTGAATACAATACAATTATTTATAATTGTATGATCATTAAGAATTTAATCATTCTAGCTGGTCGATTTCTAAAAATGAACATATATAACTAAATTCCGCAAATGTATTATCGCTATAACAGCCCTGGTAGCGATCCAACTCGCCAGTCGCGAAGATATTAATGGTTTAGCGCTGATTCGAGCCAAATGGAATGGCTAACGTGTAAATTGAGAATGTTTTCCTCCGTCAAGTTCATGTTCTTTCAGCTGACATGGACAGTTCGAAGGAAGTGAATGTCACATTTACTAATATCTCCCTAGCTCGATTAAGGAGACCAGCAAAAAGTAAGAGGAAGAAATGTAAATAGACTCAGAAAAAGTAAATTAATTGATAGAAGAAGGTTGCTGTACGTATTTGAAGGAAATTTTGAGGTAAATGCTCTTTAAGTTACTGAAAAAAAAATTACCAGGAAATATCCGATTGGGATATCTGTTTATCAGGGGGTATCAAAGAATGAGAATATTTTTATTTCCCTTCAGAATAGGAAATAAAAAGTTGCTAGTGAGTGCCAAAATTACTCCCTCTGAAGAAATAGAAAAAAGACAAAATTGCTTTAGTTTACTCAACGATGTTAAATGTCTAAATGAAGAAAATTAGGTTATTTCTAAGTATGATAAGGTCAAAAATATTTTTTTTAAGATCAGGATATACCAGACTTATATACACCAGTCTACACAGTTTAAACCCAAAAAGACAATATCTTGTGATCACAAGTTGATGTTAAAACTTATAAAAACGAAAAAAAAATAGTTTAAAGCTATTTTTGTGTGTCCTTTTTGCAATTATGTCTTTTTTCTTACCCTTGAGAGAGCTTTATAATGAATTAAATATGTATTTCAAATATAAAAATGCAATTGAACCAGGAAAGCAGCTTATCTTTTGAATGAGAACACTTCTGGCGTTACCTCTTTTACGCACTTTTCAATAAAGTGGTGGGTATGCCATATTGGAATCGAAGATAATATACTATCCACATGTCGAGTAAATCTGATTTTTATTATTTTTCTTGGAAGAGATATTATCTTGCTGGAAGAACATGAGATACAGCACATTTCTGATATCTTGCCATTCCTCATACAGCATGACAAGAAGAAATTTTTTTGAATGAGTGAAACATTAATTATTAGGCCGTAGACGAAGCACTCAAAAATGATCCATTTTTCGCTCATTCAGAGAACTTGCTTCTCACCAAAAGCAATTTTTTATGGTTTATTTCCATTCATTGGAGTAATCTTGGTACCTACTCGCAACTTGTTGTCCCTATCACAAAAGTTAAATAAAATGTTCTTGGTCTTCGATAACCTTTACTGTTCATAGACCTTATTATTAATAATCAATATTACTTACGGTTGATGAATCTTAAAAGTTAAAAATGACTTTGAAAATAATTTCTATCAGCTCTAGCCAGGAGAAATAATCTCATACTTTTTTAAAATAGTTTTGTCTATGATTCTATCATCCTCACCTCATCTTCCCTTTTCGCTTCAGCCCCACCACCTTCTTCCCATTACACTCTCTCCTACTTAACTCCCCTGGACTCTCCCTTCCTCTCACCATAAACCTTTTATACCCAAATAAATCAGGCCCCGCGCCCTTTTCTCTCCGACACCCACATTCATTTATCCCATCACTACGTTCTCCTCCTCTAACCCTATATCCATATGCTCTAACACTTCCGGATCCAGCGCCCTACCTATATCAATTTAAAAGTTTAACTTCCTTTTCATCACATTTTTTTTCATTTTATTGTCATCATGTCTCTTATAATATGTAATGTCTTTCCTCTCCTCAAGCCTTCTATTATTTCTCCCTCATATATTAAACCCTCCTGACCTCTCATTTTTATCCCACCATCCTTATTCACATTATTCCCTCTTCTATGTAACTCTCTGTACTCTTTCTTCTCTCCCTAATGGCCTTTACTCTTTCGCTCTCCTCCTTGATCCAACTCCCGTTCCCTTTACTCTCCCATCCTTTCCCTGTCCTTTCTCTGTCATATACCCCTTCAACTGTAGTCACGACACTCTTCCCTTCTTTATCCCCCCACCTTTTTGTAATGCAATCGAGTGATCTCTTAAGAGCAGTGTGTCTAATTTGACATACTGGGCAAAGCCTGGGTTCTACTCCATCATTCACGGACTGGGTTGCAACCAAGTGCATGGTGGAGGGGGACCTGCAGCTTAAGGTGGGATCAGAACCACAAGACCTCGATAAAGGTACACAGAAAAATTTCAAGAGGTACCGGCTCAGGTATCGGACCCCAGACTACCAACGTGAATTCCGAGCGCCTAACCAACTGAGCCACCGAGGTTCTATTTATTATTATATTGTTATTTTTACTGCAGTTCTCCTTTTGAGAGGTAATTATTTTAATTTTTATAGTAGATTTCAATAATAGCTTGTTCAAAATTTCCTTTTTAATTTGCAGCTAGTACGAATCTTATTCGGCACCATGTTTTGTTCGTATGCGGAGCGATTTAAAGTTTAGTTTCAGATCAGATATATAAGCTGTTGACAGCTGGAACACATTTTCAGTTCACTTATCTAAGCGATATAAATTTATATTTTCATCGACCCTTTTCTACAGCAAAGGAATATAAAACAAGCAACAAAGTATTTCTTTTCACCTCACAAACTTTTCTACCGCTTCTGCGCATTAAATACTTTTAACGAGTATCCTTAACTAGATTTCCTCACAAACGAAGGGGTTTGGAAGTAGGCGAATGGGGTTGGCTGAAGCAAACTCCATTCTACATTTATGCCGTTTAAGTGCGTGAGGAAAGTGTGGGCAGCAGCTTGCAAAATGGCGTCGTGACTTTACGGCAGCGCGAAAGGAAAACAATTAAAAGCCTAATTAAAAATGGATGTTTTTATTAGTCTCGCCCTCCCTCCTCTTTTACCCCTGATGGAGTAAGGGACGATAAGGGCGAAGGTAAATGGGTTGAGTTCTCTCGCTTGTGCAATTGCTTCGCTTTCGTTCGGGATCTCGGAAGCGTCGGGGGAAGGGGGCCATGGGCGAAGCGGGGGTAGTTTTAGTCGCGAGGGATGGGGAATTGTAATGAGCAGGCCGACAGTTACAAATGACAGGACGGAATTCGCGAACTGCGATGGTACCCAGTTTCATTGCCTAAAGGCTGCTTTACACGAAACACCAAGTGAGGCCACTCAAGCGATTACTTTCCCTCCATCAGACAGCTTTCGAAAATTTTCATATCCTTCCGAAACTTTAATCTAGTTGTGAAATCGATACAAGAAAAAATATTTGAATGTAGGTGGTTAAAGATATTCAATTTAATTAATTGAATAATTGATCAAATAACCGAGCATCAAGGATTAGAAAAATTGAAGGGTCAAGATTGGGCCAGGCTAAATCTCCACACCAAGATTTGGTTAGGCTCACTGGCCCAAAGTTTTTGCACAGATACATCAATTTTTGATTTGCTATTCTCATAACTTGAAGTTATAAGAAGCTTCACAAGAAACAATGTAAATTGTAATTATTTATTTATTCGCTAATAATAAGGAAAGGCAATACATAAAATACATATATTCATCTAGATTCTATTTGAAGATAAGGGTTCCTACATTAAGATAATTTCGGAAGTGGACAATTTGTTAAATTTACTTTAATCTAAATAAATACTCGCAGACTTGGAAATATATTCCATTCCCTCTGGCATTCGGTCTTTCGCTTTAGCTTCACCACCCTAGCCCGCTTTCGCCCATTTTCTTTATTACATTCCTTATTTCCTATCCACCAGCCTCTGTAACTGTAATACAAATTCCTATTGTGATTTATGTCGGTATCAATGGCGACCACCCTCATTCCAGTTTCCGCTTCTCGCGAGAGTGAGTTAGAGAGAGAAAGAATAAGTGAGATAGAGTAATAAAAGAGGGGGATGAAAAGAGAGGGGTTCCCGATATTATGGTTTATTGAATCAGTGTTGTCATGTCGTTCTTGTTACTTTGACATTTGACATGCACTTAAATTTAGTGCCTAGTTTTCCACTATCTTATTTCCGTTTTATAATTTGATTAAAGATATTTCAAATTTCATTATGAACGAGTAATGTCTTATGGATTCATGAGTGCCATATCAAGTAGTGAGAAAATAAGGTTATTTAAGATAATTGCTTAATATTTAGGTTTAAAAGTTTAAAAAAATGGTTTTTTATCTATTATGACAGTTGTGTGGTTGGAATTCATAAAATTAGGTTAAAAAATTGTGTTGCGAAAAAAACATTGAAGTTACTGTATCTTGCACTAAATGTATTAAAATTTTTGTAATGTTGATCTACAGACTCATCCGAAGAATATCATATGTCTTAAATAGGTGAATTTAGTTAATACTTGGAAATAAAAGTCTTATTTCAATTTTCAACACTATACACAAGCGGGTGGTGCGGCGTTGAAAGCCATTCGAATGGTTGGAAACTTACAAACTTGAAAACTTAGGACACTTCCAAAATATAACCCCATAATTTTTTATAAACTGCAAATGAATGTAGATATCTGATTCTACTGAAATTGTGCCTTCGATGTTCAAAGCATTATTTTTAATTTGCAGAAAGATAATATTAGTATTGCGCACTGCAATAGCTTCAATTTTTTATATGAATAAAGCAGAGAGCTAAGACATTGATTACGTGTTACATGCTCTGCCATTACATGATCGATTCTATTTTCCTTTATATTGGTTGATATATGCTATGCGCGCTGCACAACTCGCTTTCTCCCTACAATTCTAAAAAAATTCATAAACATATATTTAAGTTCTAATAGATATTTAGCAAGTTTCCTCCAAGTCTCATATCAGTCAATTAAACCAGTCTCTAATTATCATTATTATTAATTACAAGAAATGTTTATCTTGAGTGAAGTGAAGACTAGTTCTCAGGTTCAAATCTACAAGTTATGTTTACATTGCATTATCGTAAAGTGAATATTTATGGAAAGAAACGAGAAAAAATAATTAAAACCAGAGTCATATGATTTTTTTGTTCAAGATAATTTGCTCATTGAGAAAATTATACATGAAAACATAACGTTCAAAGTTATAATGGAGAAAAAAAATTACGGCACTTGTATAACAAGTTCTGCGATATACACACTCAGAGAAAAAGTTGTTTTGAATTAAAATAACCATCCTCTTGCCTGTTTGGTTTTGAGCGACGTGAATACATGTTTTACACAGACAGAATTATTTAGCTGCAAGATAAGGGGAAGTTAGGTCGCACAAGGAAAATTCTTGCTGCAAAAGTATTCCTGTTGAGACAAATGAAAAATCTCTCAACCTTGAATTTGAGAGGAAATTCCATTTACGTCAAGAAACATCCTTTTGTCACAACAGGACATTTTTCTGAGTGCATGAAGGAAAATATTTGCTTCATTATAATCGGAATAATTATTAGTAGCGTCAAAATCAAGCATCTACAAATGCGCCTCATCTTTAAAAGGAATATTTAAACTCCTAATGTTCGATACGCCTAGCATGAATCAATTTTCACTGAAAGAATACAGAGAAAATGAGATTGATAATAGTTAGCTGACTACACCAAACTGAGATAAACTTTTTCTGGTTACAGGCCTGTAAGGTGCTGCCTCTGGCGGGGTTTTCCGGAGATATCTGCGATTCATAAGGGAACGTTTACCTCAGTTTGGCGTACCCACCTCGCGCTTACCCTGCTCGACCGATTATCAGCAACATTTCGTACCCGTAGTTTTTTTGTGTCCAGAATTTGTTTCAATTCATTTATGTCTTTCTCCATCCTTTTTCAATTCTCTATTGTAATTTCTGTAGGTCCGGAATACTTATATTTGAAAAAAGGGTGGAAAAACCACCGCAGGGTCCCACTGAGAGCAACTGCCATTTATAAAAATGAGACCGGCTCCTAGTAGAATCGCGGTAAATCACAATATTATGGCCACGTCTTAATACTCGTGTGTTTTGAGGACATTTTGGCCTGTTTTCGGCACGCGAGTATGGCTTTGAGGTTACGAATCAGTTATATTTTCGCGCCTCCGAGAGCACCGATCAGAAGGACAGATTCGAGGACAAAATCTGTCAGAAACGCAGCTCGTATCTGCTTAGAAACGAGACTCCTTTACTGATGTTACGTCGTGGATGCGGCTTTGAGGCACGCCCAGATATGTATAGGTTTCTCCAGTATCAAGATGTCTAATAACACTTATATCCATAAGCTCAGTAAAACCAGTAGTACCCAGTAACACCAGTAATCCATCCTTGCTTCGGATTAGTCTTGATCTACTTGTCCAATCAAAATTCCATACTAATCTGTCCTGTGTACTCCTTGAAGATATTTTAAGCACTCTGGAGTTTCTTTAAACTAAAAGCATAGATCTTTTGATTATCTATATGAAATACATCACTGACCTTATGCTTGCGATGATTAGTATCGCCGCAGAGGTACTCAGGAGAATTGCATATTGCGAGAGATAGTGGCAGATTGTGATGCAAAAAAGCAGAGGGCTTTGAATCTTCAAGCTTTCCAACAGACAGATGATAACTCTATGGGTGGTTGAATCGAAAGCTTTCCCGTCATCAATTCAGGTCATCGGCAAGGCGCGCTGGTGGACTGCTGCGTGTTTCCAGAAGCAACTGTCAATAAGCAGGTTCTCTCAACAATCTGCTACATCTTTTTACGAGCCACATTGTTCGTACATCCCTCTCCACACAGGAAAAATTCTGCGAAGAATAGTGTCGTAGAGGATAGCTGTAAAGATCTCATAGAACGTGTTTAAACAGGTAATCGGCCTGTAATTCTCTGGGTTGGACAAGTCGCCTTTGTTTGGTTGGAGTATAATGCGTCAGATATAATGATGTTTTTGCAAAGCAATTTGGAGCAGATGATATTTCCAGTGTTTTCTTTGAATTCCAGTGTTTTCGGGATCTTGTGTACCTTTTTTCAAAAAGTCGCCAACTCGGCTTGCTTAGGTGGATTTTCGACAGACACTGGGAGATCGCTGATGAAGCGTGATTGGTCAGCAAGAACCTGTTGCTCCTCCCTGACCTTTTGACCCATCGTTAGTTTTAGCATTCGATTTGGATCAGCCAAACGTCTCGCCGCACCATAAACTGAACAATTGAGGTCAGACTCCTCCGAGATATCCTAACGAAGGGAGGCATCCATTCCAGTTAGATCTTGGGGCTTAGGAGAAACCTGGATGTTAATGGTTCTTTTTTTCCTGGAACTGCTATCATCTCTCAGGGGGTGCATGATTTCCACGGTTGGTCTTATTGCTGCTTTCTCCTCTTAGTCTGCAGCGTGGTCATACAGTGCTTGGGGAAGCGCTCTTTGTACATATCCAGTTTGTGGAAGGTGGGCAACTTGATTTCGCAAGGACTAGTGCGAAACGCACTGAACATCTGGCTTTTTCTGGCACCACAGAGTATGCATAAGCGTTATGAAGGATGAAGTGAACTCAATATGAGCGTTTCGCCGCCTCGTCGTCGTGCTTCCATTCAAATTATTTTCAGCACCCGAAATTCTGGGGTGATCAGTACTGTCTGCTGAACCATCGTCGGGTGCTCTGCGCGTTCGATAGTTTTGAATATAGTTTTGGAAATGGTTTGTCTATCCTTGTAGAGCCCCGCATGCAAGGACATGCTGCATACACTGGAAGATGTCCCGGTGTCTCAGACTCACCGTGTAAGACCTCACCCAGGTGCCACTCAGCTTTCGGCATAGTTGTTATGCCTCCGTTTGGGAGTTATTCCTTCGGAACTGTCCCTGGATAATTGTCCGCGACTGCTTATTCAATATTGTAAACATATTTAGCAGAAAACATTGGTACACGGACCTTTTCAGAAACCTGAGGGCGTGTCCGCTGGCTTTACCATAGGCTCTTTGGTTCGATTATAAAGTAATCGAAACAGAAACTGAATAAAAAGTTATGTATAGTACACTAGGTACAACACAGAATGGAACGGTTTGTGATCACTTAAAGGCAGGAGCCGCCTTGTTCTACGATGGCTTTTAGTAAGATAAGGTGGCAGATTCAAATGTATTATAGAACACAACTTCAAGATATTAATAGAAAGTATGTCAATGTAGTTTATTGTAGATGAGTCAGTTTGAAAAAATGTTGAACTCTGAAAAAATTGAATGAAAAGCAATTAAATTAATAAAAATAGTAGAATAAGACAAGAAAAAGAGCCTTTGAGATTAAAAATGTTCTGGAAAACAAATTTTTTAATTACGTGAATTGGAATATTAATATTTCTGTGTTGAAAGGTACGATAAAACTTTTAAGTATTTACAAGCGAACAATATAATAAATGTAATATTTTTAAAACCTATGTTTATAATTTTGTCAAACAGTTCTTGCGACCTTTACAGTCTGAAAATTCGAATATATGTTCAAAATTATTTTTCTGCAAATGAAAAAAGTTGTATAGAATAGTTTATGTAACATGAGTATGTTTTCCTCGCTTTCTGGGTGTGGTTTGGAGCAGTGAAGTAGCTCGTTGTTGTTGGTGGGGTACTTTTCCGACCTAGGCTGATAAAGTTCACTTTGTTGTCCGCACGAAATGCGCATGCATGCGCATTCGTTACTGCAACATACGCGAACTGATCTACGCGGTACACGTCCCTTCAAAGAAACCTCAAACCTGAGACGTAATTTCATGAGGAAACTCGAAAACCATACTCTTATAATAAAATATTGTGTGTAAAGAGGCAGCGAATTTTTTTGCGGTCGAGCGTAAGTTTGCAAAGTCACGCTAGGTCGTAAAAAGACTACTTCTCTGCCTTTGTGCACAATATACTATGAGATGACCAACTGATTTTATAATTAGAAAATGAATGTAAATTATAACATGAAAATTATTGTAAAGGTCCTTCATGATTTTTCATTCCTGATAAAAAGATCAAAAGGAATAAAATGCATGTACCGTGTGCGTAAGTTAAAAAATTAGTAATGTAAATATTATGTCAATAATATAATGCAATCCATGGATCGGAATGTTAGATAAATTTTCAATAACAATGAATTTCAGGCATGAAATGCTTCTATAAAATTTTAATTTGCACGTGAATTTGATGCTTCAAATATTTTATTATACGTTTCATGACAATACTTATTATTACATTATATTATATACAATACTTATTAATTTCAGTATTTACTCGTCGTATTCACTTCACAACCTCAACTCATACTTGATTATTTCTATTTGTAGTATATAATCATAATTTTATCCGTTTCTTTTTTTAAAATTAATAATTACTTTTTTTTACATCGAAGTGGAGAGGATTTTATAATATTATAAAATTTATTTTTCTTTATTTTTATTTATATCTTATATTTTTTTAATGTTCATTCTTATGGAACGTTGATTTATTGTTCATATATATAAATTGCTTAATATTATTAACATAATATAATTATTACTAATTTTCTAACTTATCTGCATGGTGCATGAGTTTTGTTCCTTCTGCATTTTTTGTGAAGTATGAAAAATGATGTATGTCCTTCAGAATAAGTTTTGTTCTATAAGATACATTAATCTTGCAGTCATGAAATCAATTGGTCATTTTGAAAATTTTCCACAGATCTTTTCATCTGCAGAAAAATAATTTTGTAGATACATTTCAATTCTTAGCCTTCAAAGGTTGCAATAGGTGTTTCACAATTTTACTGCATATATATTTTTTGGATAATAAAATTATTATATTGTTCGTTTGTAACAACTTGAAAGTTTTAACGTACCCTTCAACAGAGAAAAAAATTCGAATTTATGTGTCTAAAAAATTTTGTATTCTACAGATTTTAGATTCCATGGGCTTTTCTTTTTTGGTACTATTCTATTATTGATGATAATGTAATTACTTTGTATTCAATTGAATTCAGTTCATATTTTTATTCAGTGAAAATAATTTGAATAGCCAGAATGGGTAATGTGTAGCAAAAAATCTTTTGCCGGAAAGGCAATGCCTGGAATCTGAAAGTCATTTGCAGACTCGTGTTACACTCATCCGATTCTTAATTGTAGATTGGGGAAAGTGTGGCTGGAATTTGGAAGTAATTTCCAGATTCTTGCGACACTCATCCCCACTCTTAATCGAATGTAAATGAAGAAAACTGGAAACAGTGTTTTATTTCAAAAATTCAAAACTAATGATTATTTATTGTCCAAATGTTGTTCGTAACTACTCCTATTTTTCTGTTGCTGATTGTTTCTATATTAATAATTTGGCATTTTCCTGTAGTATGTTCTTCTGAATTGAGATTTCCGTTTTCTTCTTTGTTTCCTTCATTCATGTCTGTTTCTGGCTGTTTTCTCTCCTTTTTTTTGAATCTGATCCAAGTTGTATAAGATTGGTCTTTTCTACATTCTTCTGATTTGTGCTATCCTCAACTTCTGCTCTTACCGTTTTCTGTTTTTTGGAACATTATTAATTCTTTTGCTAACTTCCGCTGCTTCTTCTTCTTCTCCTGACTAGGTTTCGTATTTTCTACATTCTGCTTGTTTCTGATTTCTTCGACATTTAATGCTACGGCTTCTCTGTTTTTGTAACCTTTATCAGGTCTGATGCTATCTTTCTTTTCTTGTTCCGATATTTAACTGTGATTTTGGGTAAGTTTTTCCTTTTCTTCCGTCTTTTTGTTCCTGCTTTCCTCGACTTCATATGTCACAGTTTTTCTGTTTTTGTGTCCTTTCTCAATTCTTGTGGCACCTACTTTCTTCTTCTTCTTCTTCTTCTTCTTCTTCTTCTTGACATCAAGTTATGTAGAATACTAATTTTGAAAGCACAGTAATCTGAATCTAAATTTTATAATGATTGTTCAGGGATGAAAACTGTTTTTTGGATGATTTCCACTCACTACACTTGAGACAAAGTGTCAAGTCATTATATACATAGTCTATAGAAAGTTTAAAGAATTTTGAATACATTTTTGCAAAGATATTAGTCATTCTCTTTCTAGATATTGTGCCTAATGATTATGTTTCTGCTTTATTAATGACGAGAATGATTGACCACACATTTATCGATATAAAGACAACATTATAAGGCTGAAATATTACTCTTGTGTATCTTTATCCACCAAATCCAATTGGAATTCAAAAGTTTTGACTTAAATCTATCGTAACCATAAAAAAAATAACAATTTTCAACACGCGGGCACACCTAACCTCAACAGCTTTTGTTGAAACAGTTACTGATTCCGTAAGTAAAATTTTTACTGATTCTGATTAAGAGCGCAAACCCTATTTTTGTCAATAGAATTATTTCATTCAATTCAGTATTTGATTCGAGAAGAAAACATACATCAGGAGCCTTCTTTTCTTGTCAGACGTCATTCTTATTCAGATGATGGTAATCACATTCATGCGTTACCTGATAAATAGTAAAAATAGAAGGACTTGATTACATTCTTGGAATTGTCCAAATTCAAGTTGTTCATCCAATATTTGATATTGTAGACCAACATTTTATAATACAGATGCATCACTGGAAGAGATATCATCCCCCACGACCAAACCAGCGTCCAGCACGTCCGCCAACTCCAACACCATCGTTTGGCTTCCAAAAATAAAAAATGGCTGAATTTTAATATATTTGTAACAGTTCATCCACAAGCAATTCAAGTCAAGAAGAATGTTAAAATAAAATAGAGTAACGATTGTGATCCGGAAATGGATAAAAAAATCATCAAGTAATTGCCAATAACGACGCTAAGAATTCAACGTATATTGCATTCAAACTAAATCTCAAAGGCGTCCAATATTTTATCCAGAAGTGGATTGATTTCTTGAAGTGAAAAAACATCTGAAAGCTACATAACTACTACATTGCTAATTACAACTAAATTTACGTATTTTTATTTTACTTTTTTTATGATTTTATTATTTTTATTTTTATTTACCACGTATTTTATTCCCACGTAGATGCCAATTATTTACCCACTAAAACAGAAATTTATTGTCCTGAGATTCTCAATAGTAGTATGTATACCTATAATCTACCAGAGAAAAATAATACATTTAAAGGAATCGTTCCGTTTCAGAAGTTTCGATTGAATTTCCTGCCTGCAATTACCGCACTATTAGTGATACCAGAGATTTTTGGCACATAGTACATGATTAATATATAATTTTTCAGTTTAGTATTTCAGTCGCCTAGCAATTCGACAATCATTAAAAAGAGATAATGCGAAAGATAACTCTTAAATCACAAAACATTTTTTGTCCTCTGAATCCCTTGACTTCATTCTTCAAGCGTGTGAGAACAAAAACAAATTTTTGGTCATTCTTTGATAAGTGAAAATTGGTCAATGTTATTAAAATTGAAAAATTGAAACCCTCCAACCTGAAAATTTTTGTATTTCAAGTATTGAAGACTGAACTGCAAAATCAGAACATCAGATCTCTTTAGAGTTTAAAATATATTAAATTAAATTTCAAAAAAATTCAATTCATCACTTGGTCGAACTTTTGATAATTCAAACTGAAAAATCAGAAGCGATTACCAATACATTTTTTTTACAGTTTCGATAGGGTTTACAATTCTCCCAAGCATTCCATTTATCATAAGCATTTTTGGAAGAAGTGAACATTTGTACTTCAAGAATCAAGATCAAAAACGAATGATATTTGTTCGAATATACGGTTCTTCATTCTTTTTTTCTTAAATAAAGTTTTTTCCTTAAAATACTTCCAGGTTGAAAAATGGACATTTATTCGTATGAATAAGCATTCGATAGTTTTTTTGTCATTAAAATTTTTTCAATGATTTTTGACTCTCTCAATATCAATAAAAAATGTCTCTGTCAAATGGAAAGGGCATAAAGATAACTATCGTAAATTTAGTGAGAACAACACTTTTATAAATTATTATTAAAAGAGACATGAATCAATGAAGAAGATAGTATCCCCAGAAAACTTACAGGAACGATTCAGACAATGTGAAATGAGATGACGCAGGCAAAAAAAAGAAAAGTGAGAGAGAACAGTTTATTTTATACTCAATTTAGGTAAGCTGTAAAAAATAGGGATTCGCAAGCTAATTCGGAAGGTTTAAAAGTAAGTGTAAGTTAGAGATTTTTGCTGTTATCCTAAAAAAAACAAAAAGATTTAGATTCCTGACAAAATTAGAGGATGGATGAACTTCAGTTTTTAATTATATACATTTTTTAGCTCATTTAATTACATAATTGAGAATGCACATTTTTTCACGAAAGTTTTGTAATTTTTTGAGAGCCTCATGTTATTATTAATTAAGCATCTTTTCTAGAACATGAAGGTTCGTCCGACGTTAAATTTTATCGAGAATTTAAATATTGTTTTGTTTTTGTTCTAAGACAAAAGAAAAAAGCTCTAAATTGTAAGTTCTGTTTGTTCATCTTAAAATATGCAAAATATTTAAAGTAGGAAATATTAAAAAAAATGTATTTTTGACATTTATTCAAAAGTGTACTCAAACTAGCGCATCTATTAAAAAACTGCTTTTTGAAACTCTTTAAAATCCTAGCACTTTCTAAATTTGTGTCCAATCAAAAAATGTCATCAAGATCATTTTTAATTCGTGTTTCCATCCACACTGAATTATAATTGTAACTTATGAACCTCTTATATGAATTTGTATAACGTTGGAAATAATCCAGATTTTTGAATTTTAATCTAATCAAAAAAATTAATTGTGCCAAATTTTGTATATGTTTGAAATCTACTAAAAATGTCGATGAAAATCTTTCAATGTATTAGAAAAAAAGCTTTTGCTAATTATCTACCTTCTAAGATTTTTTGAAAATAATATTGGGGAGAGTGAGACTGAGTCGACAGTGAGGCAGTGCATTTTATTTGACGACGTATTAGATATTGTTGGATCGAAAATTTAGTTGGCTACAATAATAAATATTTTAAAAAGTTCTCTTTTTCTTCCTTCAAACATTATAGTCAAATATCGACTTATCGAACTAAATTCTCAATCAAACAATACCTATTTCGGTTTTGAACAAATCTTTTGCTCAATTGAAAAATCATTTGAAAAAAGTGACGGGGTAGTCCCACTCTCCCCTAACTTTTTTAATCCGTATAATATTCAAAAAGGGCAGTAATGAAATTTGTAAGTCTTCTCATCGCCTGCCATTTTAAAATGCTCTGAATTTTTCAATTTTGCTTGGATGAATGACCGATTCAATTTGATCTGTCCTTCAAAAGTTAGCGAGGCTACAACATGCAGGTAACTAAACAGACAGATAGATGCCAACAAAATATAATAATTTTCGGGCCTTAGCTGTGAGTGTCGAAACGTATACATCCGTTGAGAACTAGAGATCAAAAATTTTGACGATTCCATTACACTCTCATGAATGAAGATGTTGAAAGAAATTTCTTGTAACCAAATCCACTTTTCTTTACTCGCGTAGTAATGCACAAATTTCATTGATTCAGAGACATTTTTTTTTAATCGCAAAACTATTTTCAAGGTGCTGGTTAATATTGCTGAAAAAAACTAAGTCTATCTACTGATAAATGGCTGAAACCTAATTTTTTAACATTTTCTTGAACCGATAACATTATTGTTACTGAACAAGAAATCATCATAAATAGTTATAAGAAAGCAACCTGTAATCTATTCCTTGTAATAGAGAAAATTAAATCATGATAAAAACACATATTTGTAAGCGACCTACACTTCTGTTTATGATCAGAAGTTTTTTTAAAACGTTAATAATAATCAATCATAATTAAACTTTATTTCACAATATTTTTTGAGTGATAAAAGCTTACCTTGCAGAAGTCAATTTGAACTTCACCCGGTGTTTGACCTTATCAAAATAATCAGAATTCCAGAGAGAAAGAACCGAGTTTCTGCGTCAAGTAATTATAATTTCATTTTGCAATAACTGTATGATGGTTTGTGGTTTCGCCATGCAATATTTAATTACTGCGTATTGCTCTAGTCGCTCGAGGTTAATTAATATTTCAGTATAAGGGAAAAATCTGATTGCCTTTTAATCGAGATGGATACTTTTACCGTGGTAGTTTTATTTTTCGAACAAGGTTGAGAATATTGAGGTTTGAGATATTATAATATTTGTACATATCTTTATATTTTAAATATTCCAACTAAAACTGGAAATAATATTCATATAAATATACTACACTATTCTCTATCATTTATGCACAAAACTTGTAACGGTCGCTTCCGCCTATAAAATAAAAAGGATAGAAGTCTTATTTGAATGTAAATAAAGAACTGGAATCTGAAGGGTTATTTTAATAAATATGTTGAATATAAGACATATCGTGTTGCCGATTCGTTCAATTATTGGATCACTAGCAATAATTGAAGTAGAAATTACAGCATATATGTGCAATTGAATTTCATGAAAAAATGTTCTAAACTAGCTGTCTGATCTCACTCTTGTTAATCTAACATTTGACATTAAGTTGAAAACTTAAGTAGCCAATAAAGTATTATTATAAATTTCCATATGTTCCCGCATAATCTAATTCAGAAAAATGTGCATCATTTCGTGACGTCTGAAGAGAGCAGGCTGCAATTACTGTCATCAGTAGTAACGGCCTTTTTTGTACGCCACGAAAGATTCTGGTCGACAGGCATTATTGAATATAAATATAAAATTACATTTATTAATTTCAAAATTTCCATATTTATCTTTGGCATCATGTCACAATTTTCCATGTGAAATATAAAAATAGTAAATTGTTTTCGAATGTTAAAGATTAATATTCATTAAATAGCGTAGTTATAACATTCTGGAATTCGCTATGTGGAACACATGGTGGGGCGATGTACACATGCTGCAATCTAAACAAAAAATTCCAATTTCTTTAATAAGAAAATTAATTTAAGATATCCGAAGGTCTTTCGAAGAAATAAGAGAATTTCCAACATTTTTGAAATTTTTGGTTAATAATGGCAATTCGTCAGCAATGAAAGGCAATTTATCAGTCATTCATAGCAACTTATCATTTCGAGTTGGTCCAGTCACTATTCACTACTTGAAATCATGCTGTCAGCTGTCAACTCATAATAAAATAAGGTTGCGATTCTGGCAAGACGGGACAATTTTGTTTTGCTTAAGGATTTTTCTCTTATGCTAAAATACTTTTTTTCGGCATCCAGCACTATAGGTGCTTTGAACAACGAGTAGTGTACTGTAAAAATGTTATAATAATTTCTAAATTCATTGATTAACATTTTTCAACTGTAAGTTTACAGTTCATTACAGCATACATGAGTTTTGACATCATATTTGACTTTTAGTAACGTGAAGTTGTTTCGCATGTCTCGAAATGCTTTATAATTGATTTTCGAGTTATTACTTTACTCAAGATTGAAACGATCAATTCTGAAAAGCTTGTTGCCTAATTTGAAAATTATTAAACATTAACGCTTTAGTTTCATCATTATAATTTCAGAATACTTCAACTTAAAATAGGTTTGGAATTGTTTAATTTCTAATGGTTCAATTAGGCTTGGATTCATTATTTTTGAAACTTTCAATTAGAAATCATATAATTTTTAGCATTTTTATAGAACGATTAAACTTTGAAGGTTTACAATAATTGAAGTTCTTCAGTTTTGACCAACGAAAATGACAGTGAATGTTTTTGTTTGTACATAAATCTAATTTTTTACATTCTCGTCAGAAAAGGTATTAGATTTTCGTAAACTTTGACCGACACCGTTTTTGTCAAATGTCCACGTTCTGAGACCCCCTGAATCTGAAAAACAGGTTTTTACGAATGTGTCTGTCTGTATGTCTGCCTGTATGTCTGTCTGTATGTCTGTCTGTATATCTCTCTATGAGCATGATAACTTTTGAAAGAATTGACGAAGGTCAAGTTTGTTAGCCAGCCATTTTGGACGAAAATTCAAAAAGTAAAAGCATTTTCAAAATCTTTGAAACCACTTTTTTTATAAATTGGAAATTCTATGCACGGCTATTCATATAAGTCAAAGAGAGGAACAACGCACGATATGAAAAAAGTCAGCAGCGAAGAAACTTTGCTTTTTGAACACCCTACAATATTATTGTACAACTTTCTGAATTTTCTTGAAAAATCGAAAATTCAAATTTTGATCACAAAAAGTAATGAAAAATAAAAAATTCCATTTTACGTTTCAGTAATCACTTTTTGATAGGACGCGTAGTTTTTGTTTAAATTCGTAAAACACAGCATTAAAAATGAAAGAAATTCAATTTTCGGACAAACAACACAAGCTATAAAAAAATTAAAACACAAGTTGTCCACCAAAAAAACATTTATTAATTTGTTATTTATTACTTTTTGATAGGATGCGTGGTTTTTTTATCCGTAAAAAACAACAGTAAAAAATAAAAAATTCTATTTTTGGAAAAATGACACAAACTATGAAGAAACTGAATTGTCGAAAGTTGCTCATACATTTTTGAAACATTATTATTTTTGAAAATCCCTTGCAATCTTTCGAAATATTCTGAAATTGATAGGTCCTATTAAATTCTTCTAAATATTTTGAAATTTTAGGAAATCTTTTTTATCGCATACAATTTTTTTGAATTCCTTGAAATCATTAGATTTTTCGGAAATTCTTGAAGATACCCTAGAATATTTCAAGTCATTTGAAAACTTTCAAAATACCTTGACATTTTTTTAACGCAATTAATTCTTGTTAATGAATTCTTTTAAATTCATTAAAGCATGATAAAATTTGTTCAAATCTCGTAAGATTAAATGTAATCTGATGATTCCTTGGGATATCTTGAAATATTTGAAACTCTATGGAATCCTTCGAGATTCTGGAAAATTTGTGAGAATACCTTATTAGGAGCATTTGAAATCCCTTAGAATTACTAGAATCTTCAAAACCATCCATTGAATCCATCCATTGAATCCATTGAAGTCCTTTTCAATATCTTGAAATCTTATAAATCTTATGAAATCCTTCCATTTCTTCCGAAATGTAAGAAAATTTTTTAAAACATCATACCCAGCGGGCACATATGTCCAGAAACGTTATCAGAACGTTCTGGAAACGCGCTAATCCTAAGTCAAACCAAATAACGTTCTAAAAATGTGCAATTTCTCGAATAGTCAATAAAAGTCTTTGAAAAATTGGACGTTTCTACTACGTTATTTGGCGTGAGATAGGACCATTTTCGAACATCCTAATGACGTCTTTTTAATTTGACATCCAAAAAATGTTTTGAAGAAGTTCTGATTACGTCATGAAATGTTGTGCCCACTGGATATTAACCGAAACATATGAAATTATTTTCAAATATTTAAAATCCGATGAAATTTTTTAATTTGCGTGAAATTCTTTGGAATTAAAAATCACTTGAAATCATCCTACAAATATCCTCTGAAATATTTAATATTCTATGAAGACCCTTGAAGTCACCAAAAATACCCTTACACCTTTTAAATCTCATGAAATCTTTCAAAATCTTCACGAAGTTTATCTTCACGAAGCAAAAAATTTTGCTTTCATCTCAGGAAAGCCCTTCAAATCTTTGATAATATTAAATTCATTGATTAACTCTTGTGCAATCCCTTCTACTGCCCAAAATCTTTGAAATATCTTGAATTTCCTTAAAACGTTCAAAAGTTTTGGAAATTCCCTGAAATAATGAAAATCCTTGAAAATTCTATGAATTCTATTGAAATCTGTTGAAATCCTTCTACATCTTTGGAAATCCCCGAAATCTTTTAAAGCTTTCGAACTCTTCCAAAAAATGGTGTAAAACGACTTCTAGACCTGGCCTGAAAAATTTTGATCTAGTCGGTTGGTGAGTTTTTTGATTGACCAAGAATCGACGTTTGACGTTTGTGCGCCTGTCTATCCCTCCATCAGTCTTTGCGTCATTCGTAAGTGAATTACGAAGATACACGTACTATCAACTTGTTCTATCCTCTTGTCGTCTAAAACATGGCTCAGCACTTTCAACAGGTGTTGACTGCCACGACAAGTATTTGACTGCCAGAAAGTTTCTCTACATTTTTTTTTTTTAGTTTCCAGGAATCCTGAGAAAGGTTACGGTCGTTACTGTCACGGCTCGTTACGGCTCACTGTTCACATTAAAGGGTCTGCTTTTTTCTACTTGAATTCACAATGCATTTCATTTTTTAATTCAAAACTTTAATTTACCGTGAAGGATTAGGGACCAGTCGAAGGACAAGCTCGGCGAAAATTCATTGGGGCCAGTTTGACCTGGTCCATAGAATTCCATTGGCAGTCAGTGCAGTCAAGGACTCCTTTCTGGTAAGCCCTGGTCTAAGACAATATTGCACACTTTTTTTTCGGGGTAACGCAGCAGAAGACGTTTGAGCACGAGAGGGATGAGCGTGAAAGGAAGAGAGGGTGGCTGGAGCTGATCACTAATATATTTGAATATTTTTCCTCTGCGTTTTAAAAATTATATCAATTGAAAAGGAAATTAACTGATTATAATACGCTCACAATAAGTGGCAGTGAGTGATTTCGGCCGAAATGTTCTTAAACTAAGACTAAATAATCAGAATTGCTTGATGATGCACAGAATTATTTGTATACACACAAGTTTCCTTATAACTCTGCAAGTGAAATATGTCTAGAGTATTAGATATGAGTTGAAAAACCCCGTTTTCTGTAGTTTTTCAATTGCAAGATAAGAAACGATGCCCCTATTAATGGTCGATTGAAGCTTTCGAAAGGCGAGTGCATTTATATACATATTGTATATATATATAGGAGTGTGTACAATGACTTGCGACATCGCGCCGCTATATATAAACGTGATTAATGGAGCCGAGCAACTCGCCATTCAGATGTACTCTCGCCGCAGCCGGAATAACAAAGTGCTTCGCCCTTTCGCTCTCACCGAGCTTATGGTTTCTAAGCTCTCGCCTCGTTTTCCCCTAAAGAACAGCCGTAATTTACGCTTTGCGATCCACTGACTAATTCACAACCAGAGTCATCTCTACACCTTTTTTCTATAAAGTCCTCGACTCCTCGTCATATTCGAGAATAGTCTTGCTGTTCTAATTTAATATAAGATATGGACATACGCATTTTTCATTCATACACGGAAAAAACAAGATTTGAAAAGTTTATGAAAATAATTCAAAAGCAGCGAATGGGAGCGATAACTGAACGGAATTTGACGCAATTTCTAAAACATTCCAGATAAAATTTAGAGCTATCCAGGTGGGGCGCACACTGGGGATGGAATGTTCAAAACCACCTAGAGGTCACAAATCTTGACCGAATTGAATAATTAAAAAGAAATGTTCCTAATTGAATTTCGAAGGGACTCACATCGCCTAATTGTCAGAATTAATTTTTTTAAATCAGAAAACTCATGAAACCTCATCCCTGAACATTGAACTCGAGACTCACATTCCTGAACCCAACTAACCCTAAACCACAAATTCCAACCCATAAACCCTAAACCCATGAACCCATAAACCGTAAACCCATAAACGCATAAACCATAAACCCATAAATCCCAACCCATAAACCCTAAACCCACAAATTTCAACCCATAAACCTTAAACCCACATATCCCAACCCCTGTGTTTAGGTGTGTTGAAAATTAGGTTTAATAATAATAACAATATCAAAAATAATTTTCTTTTTGCTAAATTGCTCTAACACTAAACTCGCAATATAAGATCCTCCGGTTAACGCCGTTCCTAGAAGAGATGGCCTCCGCAGTTTCGTGATGAGAGGAGCCGCGTGTCCGAAAGGAAATATGTGTTCAGTCATGCGTGACAAACAGCTCGATTTGTGTCGAAGGCGAAGGCAAGCCATGCCCGAAACCGGTCTTTTATTGGGAGTTGATGGTAGTTCCGTAAACTTTACAAAACTTATTTTTTTCGTGTACGAAGGATAGAATAGGGTGCTTAGATTTTGCAAATAGCACAAAATTTCCAATGTTCTATTTTCTACTTCCTACGTTCCATATTCAATAAATTACCTAATTACCAAAAACTGTGGAAAATTTTACCATTTACGGCATAGTTACTTTTACTAATTGCAAAGTATTATTAACTGCTCAGAAAAATAATAATAGCAATAAAAATTGTCCGCGAATCGAGTAGGGTGCATTTCTTCAATATTTTTGTATTGAGAAAGCTCAAAACAGCGTGGGCCAAGATGGTTTGTGATTGGGGAACAGTGGAGGGTGAGAAGCAAGAGTTTTGAGAGAGGATATAGAGGACGGGATCGGTATGGAGCAATATACGGGAGACTTAGCCGTGATAAATCCTTATATATGAGACCGCGCAGAGCCGAACCTCTATATGAAACTCCAGCCAGCGGCAAACTCTTGGGATTACCCCGTTGTGTATGACCCACATAACCTGACATCGAAGAAAAGTCCGCAAACTCTAACGTACAAATAAAAAAATTTGCAAAAACATTTAATTTTAACAACAAAAATTCCTTGACTGAAAAAAAAGAACTACACTACCGTCGGAGATTTTCGATACGACCAGCGCGAGTATTATTAAACATCACTTCTGACATTGAAGGTACTTGTTCAAAAAAGGAGCAAGAATCTTTTTGAAAAAACAGTTGGAAAGCTTATTAAATTTTGCGTCCAATGAATTCTGATAGATATATTTTTCACTTTCCAAAGAGAATAGACTACGTGAGAAGGTTTGAAAAAATGCAAGAATTTATCGAATTTTGAACTTGGATTTAAGCTTACAAAAGTTGGAAAATCTCTATGGATTCTCGAGATATGACTGAAAACGTCAATGCATGTCTGCGTCGAGTTTCAAAACGCGTGATATAAATTTCAGGTTTTTTCTTTAACTTTCCTAGGTCATGCCACAAGTTGAGGTTGAAAAACGAAATTCGAGAAATTCTCGCAATCTTTTCTAGATCTTCTCACGTGTTCTATTCTCTTAAAAATTTCCAAAATATTTCTATTGAAGGTCATTCAACACAAAATTTAATGAGGTTTCCAACGTTTTAGTCAGACGTTTGTCTGAATGAACAAATTTAGCAATAGTCAGTCGGTCTTGTGAAAATCTATTTTAGATGGTTGACTTTAAGAATAATTTGAAGACTATTTAAATGATGGGAAAGAAATTCTTTGTTTTCAATGTACATTTCCATTTTTTTTTCAAATTTTCTTTTGTTTGGCTGACCAATAATCGAACTTTTAAGAACGGCAAAAAAAACGGAACGCTAGAGAACGACGCAGGCTCTATGGCCTTATGTCTCTTGTGTAATGTTGTTTAAAAAAATGTGCTTTCAACTGTGTTTTATACTTTTAAAACCTTCCGGTATTTTTCGTAGTAAACAAAAAATATTGGGATTCAGAAGTAATAAATTCTTTTGAACCTGATAGGCTGGCCAGCACCTGATTAGGTCCCGAAAAGGAAAACATTTTGTTTATAGTTCTTTTTTCATTTTTGATACTTTTAAAAAAACCCTGGCTCTTTCTGGAAGCGAAAGGAGATCTTTTTTCAGAAGGAAAAAAATTATTTAAAATAATTTTTAATTCATATCTTCATCTAGTGTGAAAAGACGTGAAAAATTTCTGCTATTCTCTGATGATAATACAGATTCCTAGAAAAAGTAATTCTTTTTGTTTCATAATTCATATTTTCGGACTGAAAACAACAAATCTTTCTTGATTGAAAATTCGTTTTTTAGGTTTAAAAATTCATCTGTTACCGTAGAGGTTTCATCATTTTTGGCTAAAAATATAACTGGTGTGTTGAAAATTAATCTGTTTTGTTGAAATATAAACTATTAGGTTGAAAGATCATATATTCTGTTGAAAATTTGTCTTCTGTGGTAGAATTTGAATTTTCTGGTCGAAATTAATTATTTTTTTGATAAAAATTAATTAATTTGGTCAAAAAGTTAACTAATTTATAGAAAATTCATTTTTGTTTTGTGAACAATTAAAGATTGAATCTTGAAATGTATCAATTATATTCATGGTCAAAATTTGTCTTTTTTAATTGAAAATTCATTGATTTCATTGAAAATGTTTTCGTATTTTAATTTTTTTTTAATGATTCATAATTTTAGTTTAAAAAGCATTTAATTGGTTGAAAATTTAAGCATTTTGTTGAAATTTAATGAATTTTGATAAAAATTCATCTTTTTCCGTAGAAATTAATCCAAATTGTTGAAAATTTATCTTTTTGGTTGAAAGTTAATTTCTTTGGTTGATAATTAAACTATTCTGTTGAAATATCGTTTTACGAAATTAAAAATAAATTTTTCAAACTAAAAATGTAACTATTCTGCTTGGTTCAAAACTTAATTTTTGGTCGAAAATTCATTTCCTTGTTAAAAACAGAGTCCTTCTCCCCTTTTTTATATCAAATATGTAGTGCCTTTATCATTTCTGAAATAGAACGAGATAACATTTTTTTATATCATGGGTACCTATATGGAAAAGAACAGTCTTTTTATATCTATTACTGGATAAAATAGAAAAGGTCTTACAGAAATGATTTCGATTTTAATTAAAGAGGTGAAAAATCGATACAAACCTGCATTCCCAGTATAATTTCATGTGAGCTAGCAAAAGTCCCCACCTAAGTAAGGTAGCTATATAAAATAATTGATAAAAAATTACTATTGATTAAATTTTAGTATTTCTATTATATTTTATTTTTTATAAAATTTATTATTTCATTGAATACTGATTTGAATACATATTCTGTGAAAATTGACGAACATGCTTTTAAAAATACATAGCAACCCTTACAATCGAACGCAGAGAATCCAGAGTTATTTAAGAGCTATTGCTAACGGACGGCCATTAGCTGCGATCGCATTACCGGCTGAGTGGCTAATGGTGCGCGCCTTGTCGGCTTTTCCTATGCTTTTCCTCTTTCCTCGATTTTCCGATAGCACTGCCGCGAGATCCTGCATCGTCGATAATGCTAATTATGTTGCTTCTCTTTCCTCGCAAAGCGCCAAGATTTATTGCTTCTCTTTTTCGTCCCCTTGTTTATCTCCTAACGACCAACACCATAAATGAAAAGAAGGAAAATCCTTTCGAATAAAATTTATTATTCAAATAACTATATACACATTTTTTCCTCCAGAAAAGTGTAGAATTTAAAATAGTTATTATAATAAAACAATTTGTAATACTTTGTCAAAAAAAGTGTTTCAGTACTTCGATTCATATACAAATAAAATGTTATGTTCCTCTTTTACTGGGTTCGATGATACCACGCAAAATAAGTAGAAGTTTTCAGGACTGCGTTGATATTTACAGGTACATTTATGTGCATTCATACATATCGACGATTATATGCGGAGGCCGAAATCGGCAGAACGGTCATTAATTTCCGCGCATAAAAATCAATGAACGGTCCATAAACAACGCGCGTATCCAGAGCGCGGACCGCTCGCCCATTTTCCAATTTGCAATTGCGAATCGCGTTTTTAATTATAACGAACACAATGGCAGTCGACCGGGAATGGCATCCGGGCTGTTTCTCTCATCCCAGCGCGACGGCTGGACCAGGATATTCCGTTTTCACGATAATTATTGTCGTTCGGTCCTCTTTTTATTCCCCCTCCCCCTCCACGCTTCTCCTCCAAAACCCACCACCCTCATCGAATCGAAAATCACCATTGCAGGACAAAACATTTTGCAACGTGAATCAATAACCTGACTGTAAATCCTATCCCCTCTATTTTTCTTCCAAGAATACTAAAAGTTTTGTCGGTACTAATATTTTTTTAAATAACTTCTATCATGAATCTCTTTCTCACACCCGTCTACCCTACTATCCCACTTTTTTCTACAACCTTCCAACTCTTTCTCGTCAGACCATCAACAATATCCCCATATTCATCCATACTCAACAAATTTTCCACTTTTCTTAACCCATATTCCTTCCAACCCTCTGAATTCGTATATTTCGCACCCCCTATAGCGCTTCCCTAAACAATTTACCTTAAATCCACTTTGACAATTTTAAATACTTACTACCTACTTTCTGCCCCTCTTTTCAAAATATCCCACTCCTCGCTCCATATACTCCTTACTCCATGTGCACTATCAATGATCCTTTTAGTCTGTGCCTCTAAATCTCCTCGTTCTCATAGCCATCAGTTCCATTTCTGTCCATAACCCTTTCTTTCTTACATATACTGCTACCTACAACCTCTCTAACCTCCCATCCATCCCACTTTTTACTCCATATAACCATCGCATAATCTCACACTACGCTCTTCTATAACCACCCATTGCGCTCATCAACCTCTCCCTCATTCTCAAATACACGCCTTCCTTTCATCCGCCCCCTCTTTTTTTTAACTCTTCATGCATAACCTACCATAAATACATTTTTCACCTCCTCCATAGCATGAGCCTCCTCCCTACAACTCATAACCTCTCGCCACTAAATGCACCTCTCTCCCCCATCATATCAGCCCTAGTATCTACCCTCCTAAATAGACCTCTTTCTCCTCGACCCTAGTTGCCTTTCTCAGGTGACAAATTTCATACACCATCCCCCTCCTAGATGCATTGCTATTGGCAGTTTTCAAAGCATTTTTTTAACCATCTCAGGGCGATTTCTAAAAAGAAATGTGCTGGCAATAATATTTATGTCCAGTGTGATACATTCACTCTAATTATTGAGATAAATATAGAATTACAGAAAATAGTAGAAGATATATGGTCTCAGATTTCCAATATCAAGCGAACCTTTTGTTTCCCCAGACATTCATTCATGGAAAAACAAAATCCCAGACGACTCGTTTCAGACCCTTATCAATCAAAAAGTCGTCCGACTTGCGAGTTACGATATAATAAAATGAGCCATTGCCCTCAAAAAGTCGAGTCGTCTCACACCTCTCAGTCGAAACGCACTCACTCAGAGGGAGATAATCGTAAAACTTGGGCATCCAACTCACATAAGTTTGAAAGAAATGTAGTCCAAGGTTGGTCAGATGTCCCCTGAAAAGCGTTAAAATCACCAAGGAATAGGGGCCTTTTGAGTTTTGAAGACACCATGATCCTCACCCTTTGCAAACCACCGTAGCCAACTTTTACGACAACATCACGCGGATTTATACTTACTTAAGGAATCACTACTACGCTTTAACCCCGAGTTATGGGCCCCACACGAATCTTATGATATCATCTGGATGGTTACACTAAACCGATCCTTTCCTTTTATGTCCAGAGTAGTGATGCTCTCAGGAGTTGACGCGATGAGCCATATTGAAGTGGAAAATGGACAGAAAATCAAATTAGACATTTTGAGAAGTTTTCAAAGTTTGTGTATTTAAGGGTATGGGGATGTTGGATTCCAGTTATTATGGACCGCCGTCCCTTGAATTACTATGATAATAAAAAAACGATTAAAAAAAATGAATTTAAAACAAATTGTAATTGATGAAAAAAAATTTGTTTGAGCAAATAAACAAGTTAAGGATAACAAGAGTTCTAACTCTTGATGCAAGGTAAACCAAGAAAAAAGTAGAGAAATACTTGAAGTGCAATACAAAAAACGCTTTTAGATGAAGCAGATACAAAACAGTTTTTCCTTTCTTCGACCGTGTTAATTATCAATAAGTATTTCCGCAAAATTCAGAAAATATATTCAGACTTGCTGTTGATGATAAAGTCAAAATGAAAGCATAAAAAAATTCCAAAAAATACAGTACAAAATACAATACAAAAAAAGCCTCAAAATTACGACGAAAACTGCGGGACCTTCTCAAGAGACGATACAAATATCTATAATTTAATGAAAAGAAAATTTATGAATGTGAAGGTCGCATAATTAACGTCGTGAGAAATAGGGGTTTCACAACAATAAAATTTATGTTAAGCATACCTGAGTCAAAAAAACAATGTTGTATTTTGTAAGGATCCCATTTGACAAAAAGGTTAAAAAGTCATATTTTTTCAATTGAAGCCCTACAGATTTCGGAGAGTCTCCAAAAATTTATAAAAATGTCACATAATTAATACGATGTTTACAGATGGACGATTGATAAATTTGGTTTATGGTCGTTATTTCAGTTTTTATATTTATTGAAGTTTCGATATACGTATTAATAAAAATTGATTCAATGATAAGTCTTTTAAAAGTATTATTTTCCCTAGCCAAAATTTCAATGTTATGAAAATCAAAAACATGATTAAGTTGCCAGGAATGTTGTGACAAACCTGTGTTTCAATTACCAATTCTACATTGCCTTTTGTGTAAGCAAGATAATTTTTCATGCCAAAAATAAATGTTTATCTTTGTTCATAAATTCTATTTTTTAACCTTGTGCCAGTTTCACCTATGTAGTGTTTATTACAATCAGTGCATTTTATTAAAAAAACACATTATACCAATTTTCTATGGTTATTTTTTTAATAAACGTTGACATTTATTTTTTTTTAACGATCTCCTTAATCTTTCAGAAAGACCTTGGCCGTATGGTTAGGTAACTTTTAGATTAGTTTTACTTGTTATTTTCTAATCATTTCTTTTTCTTCTTCTCTATAATATGAATATTGAATATTTCATCAATGCGATCTTTAATGGCATTTTCTATTAACAGCTATGGATAATTGCCTGATTGTAAGGTGGCTTTCACTTGGTCTAAATTTTCTTCTCCATATTTGTTATCACTTAATTTAATATATCTGTCGAAGAAATCTTTTATCAAACCGATGTTTTGGCTAAACTAATGATGTAATCCATAATGCAAGTAAGAACTGAACTATGGTGGTTTTTAAAACCAGTTTGTAATTGAATTTCTATCAGGTGTTTTTTGAATCTCCAAATCCACGAAACTTAGGGTGTTATTTTTTTAGTTTTCATGTGTAAATTAAATGGATTCATCAATACTATTAAAGATATTTAAAAGCTCTATAATTATATTAGTTGAAACAATAGTAAATACGTTATATATATATATATCACGTTTATAGAGAATTGGTTTGGAAGATAACTTAGATAAGGCTCTTATTTTGACATCTACCATAACCCTGTTTGATACCATGGGAGATAAAGGAGACCCCATTGTCATCCTGGTAATAGTTGATAAAATTTGATTTCAAAAGGAAAATTTACATATTTATTACATTTTTATGTGAATTCAATTTTTCTTCCATGCAATCCAAAAATAAATTGAGAGGAACATTATTAAAGATTAAAACATCTCATGATACTAATGAATGAGTAGAAGGTATTATAATGTTAATAATATTTTGTTTGAGATTCCACTATTTTTTATGATCGACTCAGTTTTTTCTGAAATTGATTTAAAAATATTTGATAAGTATTTTGCTAGATTGTAAGTCGGTAATCCAATTGGTGAAAAGAATTATTCTCCAGTTTAGACCAGATTTGTGTTCCATAGAGAGTGCATAAGCCTTTGCCATGACGCTACTATAGGTTTTTAATCTACATTATGTATGAAATAACTGACTTCTGAATGTATCTTTTATTTTTCCATCTGAAAACAATATCATTGCATTTATTCCCAATTTTTGAAACTCAATTAGTTTTCAACCTTGTGTGAAAATTATTAATTTTTGAAATGTTTCCTATAATGAAATTATAATCATTCCTATTCGCTACCACCATATTATTTCCATTGTCGGCTTTTACAAATAAAAAAATCTTTGTGGTTTCTTGAAAGTATACCTATGTGTTTTCACATGTTTTTTACTGCTTTTATTATGAATTCATAATTTGCTGTAAGACCGAGTACATTCGCTGAAATTTGCTGAAATACTTATTGAAATACTCGGACGTTAACTCTTTCATTAATTGGATTGATAATAATAATTGTTTCATTTAGATAATGAGCACGTATGGAACTATCGTATACAATAATGTGGGACTCGAAATAAAGGAAAACTTGATCATTGCTACTTTTTATCAACTTTGTATGTGGGTAATTATCAAATCGTAGGCAAAGAGGGACCCCAAAATAAGCCAAAAATCCGCCCCATTTATTGCGCCCAACGTAGTTTTTGAAGGAAAAAACATAAATTGACGCAACAAATCTCAAAGTAATCTTCGATGCATGCTGTAAGCGGGTTTATCATTAGTTTACACATTCAACCCCATTTAACACTGGAAAACTACCCCTGAGGGCGGTTTAATATACGTCATGAACAAGAACATGTATAAAATTTTTTGAATTATTTTTTTTTATTCCATAGATAAAATCACTTAGTGTATGTGTATAATAACTACGTTAATTCTACATACTTGTCACAATTTCAAACCTTGAAAACCGAAAAACTGCCCTTTTCAGGAGTTGGAAAGTACTTCATGACCAAGAACCCAATTAGGGGTAGTTTTTCAATTTTCCAGTGTTAAAATGAGTTAAAAAAGTAAACAAATGACGAACCCGGTTACAGCACGCATTGCCGATTATTTTGAGCTTTGTTGCGTCAATTTATGTTCATTCCTTCAAAAACTACGTTGGGTGCAAAAAAGAGGTGGATTTTGGGGTCCCTTTTTAGCACCTACAGTGGCAATCACAATATTATAAGGAATTAAATATTTTATAACGAAAATTGATCCAGTCAAATCTAAAAATTAAGAATAAAAGGGGCAGCTATGTAAATAAGAAATAATAATGAAATTCGTACATGAAATACGGAAAGTATGCAGTCTTTCAAACGTATCAAAATCTATTTATCACATCGTGTCACATACTAACTAAGTCACTGAAAAATGCATTAGATTACTTATTTTCTAAAATTTGTATATTAGAATCTTAGCACCTTTTAGCTGCAATAACAAATCTACCTACATGTGCTGTAACATGATTTCCAATACATCTCTTCCCTTCTAATTGACTTATTTCTCTCACTTCTTGAGATCTGTATATTTTCAAAGGAATCGGTGAATGTTAAAGGGGCAGTTGGCCATTTTTATTGATTTTCGTTTCTTTGCCTTTTCGGGTTCTATATGGACAGACGCATCGTTTCATGCTATAAGGACCGTTGCTATAAGGACCGTTGTTATAAGGACTCATGCTGTAAGGACCGAAAATATTGGCAATGTGCCAATACGGGACAGTTTTTTTCGTTTTTCCAAAACTCAGCATTCTTGGAATACTGCCCCTTTAACACTCACCGATTCAAATAGAGGTTAGAAAACAGTCAATAAACCGACCCGCCCGTTCCACGCGCATGCGCATATAAGCAGTCGTACACTCTATTGTACCGTACGGTAATGATGCGAGAAGAATTATGAAGTTCAGCCTTTTTTAATCTTTATAAAAAAAATAACAGATTTAAATCATAGAAAGTCACCTGCTTATGAAAGAAAGCACCGTTGAGCAAGTAACGAAATGGTTTTTATAAATTTATTTCACTTCGAAACTGTTTTTAACCCACGTACGGGAATTACGTTTTTGTTGTCAACATTCACTTTTCAGTTTTGATATCAGATTCACAAAAAAAAAAGAGTTAACATTTCAAGCTCAAGTTTATGGAATCTTGTATTGAACGATACGCTTAATATTTCGGTATTTATTACTCAATTGTAACTATAATATTTTGCTAGAACAAAAAGACGTACGGTAATGATGTCTGAAAAGACAAAAATCGAGGGACATACTTTAAGCCCAGGCGGAAATATTATATATAGTTTATATATAGTGTGAAGTATTATATATAAAATTCGTTTGTTTTATACATTTTTTATATAAAACAAATGAATATTATATATAATACTTCACACTATATATAAACTGTATATAATATTTCCGCCTGGGAGGTTTATACAATATTATTAATTTGACTTGAAAAATGTGCATATATTAAATTTATGTTCGTCTCAAGTGTACAAACTTGACACGTTAAGCATTTTTCAGGTTAGTGTCTAAAAAAAGGAGAAAATCAGTTCATCCTTGTGCAAAGTGAGGTTGGGACGCCGTACGGTAATGACGTTTGGAGAGTTCTTATATTGAATTGAAGTAAATAGGAACAGAGTGATGTAAAAATATTATCATTGGACCCCTGTATTAAAAATTGTCGAATAAATGCCCTGTTGTTTCTAAGAATATACACATTTTGATTTCTCTATGAAAGTAACTACACAGGAGCTAGAAAAATTTGCACTGATTTGATAAAGTAAATTTCGAAAGTGTCGCAGTGAATTCGAGGTGAAAACAAGGAAAATTTTTAATTATAAGCTAAACCGGATTCAAAGATTTAAAAAAATGTGCTATTATTCCTAGAAGGCTGCAAATTTTGAATTCTCCATTGAAGTAACTGTATAGAAGGTGGAAAAAGGGCGAAGGCCGATAAGCAATATAAGCATGGTTGCGCTGCCTCCAACTGGATTTGCCCGATATTTGGAGAGTAAATTTACACCAAGCATATCTTTGAAAAATGATTATTTTAAAAATTATGAGCGAAATTCGAAAAATATATGAGTAACGCGTTACTGTTAACGTTACAAAAGAAATGTAGCGTCCCGGGTTACAAGTTACTCGTTACTGTCAAACGCCTCAATTTCATCAGCAACACTGTCATGAATATTACTAACAAGAATCTGTAAAAGGGAAAGATCTGTAAAAGGGAACAGAAATATGCTCATCGATTTTTCAATTTTTCAATTTCTGTCTTGTCAATCAAATTGGCTTCTTTCAATCGTCATTCAAAGAGGTCACTTAGAAACTTTGAAAGCTGACCTTCATAATATTATTGAGATGTTCTAATCTTAATCTTCATGCCTGAAACTTTCTTAGAAAGTAATCTTCATTTTTTTAACAGAAAAAGTATAAAGTTTCCAAGGATTATTTCATTGCTTGAATTCAAAATTTTTAACTATAGAGGTACCTCGTAAGTGTTCAGATTTTTTTAAATCATCCAAAACTTTGAAGAATTTCAATTGGATTTAAAAAATATGTTTAGAGAGTAAAACATTGCAGCAGACTTTCTATAGAAATGATTTATTAAAGTGAGCTGTTTAATTGGGAGTTTTAAAAAGACATATAGTATCTTTCTTCTGAAAAAAGTGAGGGATGCACTCGTAGTACTTGATGTCTATCTGATAAGTCGTAAACCGGTTTCAACTTGGACGAATGTCGAGCGGGAACGCATAAATTTATTATAGCGAGCAATTAATGGGGTGTCAGCTCGATCGCGGGAGGTCTCGTTAAGTTCCATTATACCTGAGAGGTGGAAAATTTCATGTGGCGCTTACTTAGATCGAAACTTGGCGATAAGAAGCTTGAATCGAGAATTAGATTCGACATGACGTCTTGACAAATTGGTGCGAACAAGTACGTTTATCTCAAACACTTAGAGGAAAGAAAACTCCGTGGGAAAATACTTTCATTTTTCTGTCTCTCAACATAAAAAACATCTCTCCGTGTTGTATCAACTCAATTGAGTTTCTTTCAAATGTTCAATTTTTTTACTAAAATGATTGAACTTTGCTTAATGTAAATTTAGAAATATCGCTACATGTGGTTTTGAAAAATCTCAAATATCTAGGATTTAATATATTCTGGATCAATTTCATCTCACAGCAGGGAATGTTTCCAGGAGTAGAAAGTTAACTGGAAGTTAAGTGTTCAAGGTGTTTTCGAAGAATTTATTCGATCTTTGGTGCAATTAGGAGAAATTTGATATTTGTAGTCTTGTACACTCCTGTAATATTATACTTGTGTGACGCTATCCTTTCGATCAATGGGGATATATTTCACTACATTAGTCAACGTGTCAGTCTCTAAGTGAAAAAATATTTCATTGCAAGTTAAAGGCTACACCTATTTTTGGCAAATCTATTCAATTTCCTATTTCTTATGAACATTCGCTGTAACTCGCAGAAGGAAAATTTCAATTTGGTTTTAATCAAGGAAATATATTTATCTAATTATTACTTTTTTTGATAACAAAGTTTAATTCATTGATATCATAAGTATGAATATTGAATGAGAAATGCGAATAAATGAACGAAATATTTAAATATTTTCTAGTGTAATTTCAAGTGGCAAATTGATTTTGAATAATTGAAACGTTAAAGAAGTTAAGAAGCGGAGTGAGTGAGCTAAAAAATGTTGCATCATCGCGACGGTATCAGTTGCCCCCTGGGCATGCTTGTTTGTCAAAAGCTGCTTCGATCGGTAACCCTGGATCTCTTCGTGCTTGTCCGACATTTGGATGACGCTTAATAATATTCTCACTTTTGGACGGATTGCCACGTCAGCGCAAGGTCCACGCTACTAAACCATTAACAAAAATGGCTTCAGTCCATATCGACAATTAATACATGTCCATCTCAAATCATTGAATAAAAATCATCAAACTTCAGAAACTCTGTTGAGTTTGTAAAAATAAGGTTGCATTCACTTGTCGCTACACTGATAAAAATATCTTGAAACAAAGAAATGATTGTATTGATTACGTCCTATACAATATTTCTTCAATACAAAGAAATGTTTTTTTCCGAACCAAAATTATTCGAGGAAATATTTCCTTCACACAAATTAATGTCCATCAGCTGATGCCAAATTTTGTTTTAATTGGTAGATATGATTTCATGGTTTGCAGAAACGTACATTTAATTGTACTGAATATTTCTTAGAAACAAAGAAATGGGTTATTAATAGGAGTATTCATTTTTGTGATACATTGTGCAGAATAATCATGTAACAAAGTTGACAAATTTTTAAGTGATTCAATTAACTGGGTCCTTGTCTCAAAGAAAAAAGAGAATTATTAAAAAAACAAGGTAAATCATAAACATAAGGGTAGACTAAAATCGAACGAATATCCGATTGAAGTAAAAAAATACCACAATTGGTTAAAAGATGTTACTAGTTGAAATAAACAAATTTGAATGCGCCTGGCAACATTGGTTCAAAAGTTTAATTCGATGATATTTGTAAGTTAATATAATTTTATTTTAATAGTACCAATTATTTTATTTTCTTACAGATAAAGCATACTAGTATCAGAATGACAGCCAGGAAAATACCCAGAGTTGAGACTCTCAGATCCTATAATTATAACAATGGTAAAATTGTTGGCTAACTTATAACCTTGAGTACGCATTTCTATTATGAGAAAATATGCCCCGCGCATCTAGCGGCATTTGTCCTGAACTACTGAATGCTGAAAATTAGAAATGTTGTTGACGCAAAGAAATGCATAAATGAAACAAATATGCCAAAATTGTTATTTAAAAAATGCTTGTTCCAACGAAATGCACCTTTATCCATTGTACTAAAGTGTTTTCTTCGTTCGAACAAATATTTGTTCGAATTAACTAATTGCGAATTGTTTATTCGGATAATTTCAACCAATGAAAAAGTTCAATATTCACTTGGATAAATATTTTTTCAATTCGGTGAATAATTCTTATTTATCTGGAAAAAAATTCGTTCACTTTAGGAAACCTAAATTACTTGATTCACATATGGTTGAACTTCTTCATTTCAATAGGAGAGAGGCCGTGTAGGATGGCAGTACGTTTTGGACGAAGTCAATCAAATCAAGTATGCACTTTTATTGATTGATTTATCATGTTTCCTTAAACTCGAAAGGAACATGTTTTGCTAGTAAAGGAAAGTTTATACCCAATTTGATATGGGTGAATCGAATTTGTCTACAAGCTACTTCTATCCAAAACGTGCGGTTTTCCCCTACATATTCATCACTTCAATGAATCGATTTCATTGACATAATGGAATATTTCTCATAGGGCGTGAAAAACTGATTCAAAGAAACTAGATTCTTTGCTTCGAAGAAGACATTTCTTTGACTTAATAATTTGTCTCATTCATTGCAAAGAAATATTTTTTTGTATTAAAGAAATATCTTCGTCGCAATAATTTCTTTGAGTCGAGGAATAACTTTTTTGCCTCTAAATGATATTTACTCAACTGAAGTAAACAAATCCTCATCGCAAAGAAAAGCAACAAAAGAAACTGGAAATTTTTCAGTGTATGAATACTATCCAGTAGGACGCACGGTGAACAAAGAATATTACCAACAAGTTCTGCAGCGATTGCGTGATGCAGTCAGAAGGAAACGGCCTGATTTGTGGAAAAGTAGTGGCAAATTCTGGTAAAACACGGGATCAAACAACTTCAGCAGCCCCCATAAAGTCTTCACTTGGCCTCCTGTGATTTTTGGCTGTTTCCCAAATTGATGTATCCTCTAAAAGGAAAAAGAGATCAAGATGTATAGGAAGTAAAACAGAATGTGACGATGCAGCTGTTAGCTATTCTGAAAGGTTACATTCAGGAGTACTTTCGAAAGTGGTTATATCGCTGGAAGAATGTTGTGGCTTCCACAGATGAGTAGTATGAAGGGGATATCATCGCCTTTGACCAGAATTAACTCTTACTCCTGGTACATCATAGGTTTGGATACTTCCCGGACAGACCACGTATTTTAATTGTAATGACATTCAATCAACTCGCGCCTGCTTCACAATCAGATTGGATGAAACTTGAAAAGCTTTGAGTCAGAAAAATTAATCTACGCCCTTCCCTTATATAACTGTCATCAGTCTCGTCTTTTACCAATTCGAGCAGCATTGTGTACATCAAGGGAGTACAATATTTCTTGCATACGGCACGCCGAAATAGAAATTCGTTCTTCCACTCGATCTGATAATCATTACGTCTGTTAAAAAATTCTTTTTTGTGGTGTGACAATCACTATGACCACCTCGAAGCAGATTCAGAGGGTAGAAAATAAAAGCTTACGACTATCTGTCAACGTCTGGTATCGAGCCATAATTCTCCGATAGCAGAATATGAAAATTGTCTGTTATATATTGCTCTTCATTTTCGACGTTGCCAGTTTTCGTTTAACTTTTTAACTTTTTTTTAATGTTCATCTGATGCAATTTTCCGTTGGCAGGAATGAATTCAAAAGGCAGGAAAAATAATGAAGTATTTTCTGCCTAGAGAAAAATGAACAAATATCCTTGAGTCGAGAATCTTTTCGTGTTCTTGAAGTAGCTTTTGAAGTTCGTGAAGCAAGAATAATAAATTACAAAAAGCTGAGTTTTTTTGTATCGACAGTTACTGAAGATGCACTTTGTATGCGTAAATACTAAATACGAAGGTAGAATATACGCATAAGGGGAAATAGGAAGACAACGACCCGATGCTCGTTGGTTGTCGTATGCAGGTAAGCATACCGTCGTCCACTCTAATTTGAATGTAACAACGTTCCGTTCGGCCTCAACCTGATACTATCTCTGACTCTGCTGGTCCGAAAGGCCTCAGTCTCTCTTGCATTTCCTCTCTTTCTCCAACTCTCGAATCAAGAGTAAGCTGAAACTATGCGAATACGAACACGGGAAACATGGTACAAAGGGAATTATTATTGGACGAGATAGCGGGTTTCATTTACGAATACTGCTGCTCTTTGTATTGGCAGTTCGAACAATTTCCATTGAAGTTCCTAATTATTATTGTTCAGGAATACATTGAAGAATAGGCCGGGTCGGGAATACTAACAGTTTTATTTTAACTGCTATCATATCAAGACTGTCGCAACAGTTATGATTAATGGTAAATTATGGTAATTTATCGGATATTTATGGCTTATCGTTTCGAGTCGGTCCAATCAGTCAAACAGACTGTCAACGCAATCAGCTGGAAGGCGATTATGTAACATTCTCACTTTCATTTTCACTTCCGCTTTCACGAAATCCATGATGTCTTTTTTGAATTGTCGAGCCAATTTAAATGTCGAAAAAAGACACCCGACGTGAATTTAGAAAAAATTGACGCAGAAGTGAAAGTGAAAAAGTTATATTATCGCGCTCATACATGTATTATTTACCTTAATTGTATTTATTTATTAAAAGATCCTAGGGCTAGATAGACCAATAGGAAACAGGTGGTACATATTACAAATAAAATGTGACGGCGCTTGATTTGACGATTGAAATTAAGAATAGATACTTAACAGGAATGAAGAAATAAACTATATAATACATAATTAGATGTGGGCCATTAATGGAAAGATACTGCAAATATACATACACACATGTACATACTTAAAAGCAAATACGTTCGTGCGCACACTCATACATATCTTTGACTTGAAGACTTAAGTGTTACCAATGTGTGATTTTGAGGCTAAAGTGTGAAGTGTTCAATAAGTAACCAAAAAGAAGTTTTCTAAAGTGGTATTATGAAGTTGCATTTCTAATTGTTATAAGTAGCTTCTTCAGAAGACAAGAACCATGAATAATAAAATACATTTGTATTTTACACGTGCAGTGTTGATGAATTTTTAGTACTATCTTTCTTTCACGGAGCTGAGCTTCATTACCAAATAGGCTATAAAGCAAGTGGCCGATAAGAAATTGTCTTTTTTGGCGACGTTAAGAAGTCCTGCTCTTTTTCTAAATTCTCTATATTTATCTACATAACATGTTCATTTTTGGGGATGTGAGAAATGAACCGAATACAAGCATTAGAGGTCAGCTCATCAGTAATATCGTCATATATCACATAGCAGTAGTCGAAGAAGGAAGGATAAGGCTTTTAATTGGAAGGATAAGAGATGTAGTAGGACGTGATTCTTTATTCCTGTGAAGCTGTTGAAGAGCTCTAAAGGTTTTCCTCGAAATATATGCAATTTTTTTCATTCCAAGTGAGAGAGCGATTGTGAATATAGCTTTAATCTTTCATAAATTCCACAAAGACGATGATACGCCGATCGATCAAGGGCGGAGTCAGAGTTGTAATTGTTTCAAGTGATGGAGAGGAAGAAAGTACTATGATTATAGCCATAGTTTTTGCAGGGTTGAGAGTGAACCACCAGATAGATATTCTCCTGTACATTTTGCAGTAAGTTCTTCAGATAGTTGCAGTGATCGTTGCAGTTTCGAAGTTTGCTAACAAGTTCAGAAGTATAAATATTGAATAGGGTGGGCCCAAGCTAAAAATCAAACCTTTGGACAACCATATTTGTGAGGTGAAGCGATTTAAACCTAGTCAGTAGTAGATTATGGTAAACTGTGTAAGACGCCATAGAAAAGTCAAAAAGGAAAATAACAGTTATTTCTCTCCTATCAGTTGACAGTTTTAGGTCAGAAGTTACTTCGAGTGAAGTTGTAAGTGTGCTATGCCTGGTCTTAAACTCAGATTATAGTGAGTCCTTCAAATTATTAGTTTCAAGGTGTGCCGTAAGTTGCTGATGGACAATCCGTTCGAAAGGTTTAGACCAGGCATAGATGATGCATATAGGAATTAAATCTTTGGGAGAAGTAGGGTTAGATATTTTAGGAACAGGGCGAGAAATGATCTCTATCCAGGTATCAGAAAATATACCCACCTGTAGAGATGCGCTATAGACGTGCAGGACAATAGGGCCAATGACTGGTTAAGCAAGGCGAATCATTTCAACTGAAATACTATCAGAACCTTGAGAATTTGTTTTCACCTCGAAGAGTTTTTCAATTAGGGTTTTTTTTTGCGATATGTCGAAAAATAATGATTTAGTAGATATTATTCAAATTAGAGGGAACTGAGTACCGCGAAGAAGTAGTACTTGCAAGTGGGTTTTGTGGTAAAATCTGTCTAAGGGTCTGCAGGGGAGAAACTTTGACTAGGAGTCCTGTGTTTAGGAGAAATAAGTCCAAGCCGTCTTAAGAGAAGCCATATATTTTTATTTTTTCCCTGTTTCTGATGATATCGGAATGTATATTTATTATATGATTTCCTGATTCGGCTAGAATAATACTATTTTTTGTTCTTGTAGCCAAACTACGTTTTTCTCTCTTTCTTTCATCAACTCTTTGATATAACAAGTTATCCAAGAAGTTGGCTTCTTTCTTGCTTCAAGGGAGAGGCATGTGTTATAAAAAATTATTTCACATTCCTCGTTTTGGGTGGAAATGACACATATGCAAATACATTACAAAAGGTTTAGAATTATTCGTGAGGCGTCTTGTCGATTTTTCCCACCGCATCGATTAACTTCTATTTATAGCAATTTGGCGTGGAGTCCATGACTTTCTTGGAAGTACCGGCCACGAGATAAGGAATCGTCCTTGCATCGCAATTGCGCGTCTCTGCACTCGCGTTAAGATCCAATGTGAACGCGAAGAAGAAGGAAAAGAGATGGAAAAAGGTCGAGGACTTGGGGATGCGTCTCAGGTGGCTACCGGGAAGGCATCGGTGACTCGTCGTGCATTCGAGATGCAGCTTGCTGCACCGTACGTCAATCATCCGGGGACGTCTCCGTCATCGCACACTCTGCATGTAATATCAAGCAACGGGCCGTTGCCAATCGCGTAAACGTTTTCTGCCTGGGCTCCAATGAACGCAAAAATATTACTGAGAAAGAGAATAAAAATATTCTATAACGACCTCACTTAACATGTCGGATAAACTATATTTGCGATTACTTCCAGCAAAACAAACTTTGTTTATGACATGTATGTATTCGAGAGTGCTACTGGAATCAGTATTGTTGTCCATTCGTCTGCAGACAAACATACTATTGCTGATGAGAGTCCAGGAAAATTGTATTCGACAGCTCAACTGTCAGACCGTAAAGTGGGATCAAAATTTATTCCACGACAATGTACTAAAATAACTAATGCTATACACATTATATATAATAATATTTGAAATTTATTCATTCACTTTGTCCACATTGTAGATCCTATATGTTTCCGCTTACTTATTGCGCACTTTTGTCTCTTAATTTTTTTTCTACGGCCCAATTGTTGCAATTTATTAGTATATGTCAGTTTATTAGCTATACTTACTCTGTGAAAACAGTAACTTGTTACATGTATAATATTATAGGAATTTTCAACAAATGAATCAGCGCTGTCATTATACTGCTTACAATTGAGAAATTTAAAATTTAACTCTTCAAAATTGTAGAACTCTCAATTGTACATATGCGAAATTAAGAAGTTGTGAACCACAAATCGTTAAAATTGAAGAATTTTTATTTGCAAATCTACAAAATTCTAGAATTTCAAACTGAAAATCTTTAGAATCGGAGAGTTTTCAATTTTGAAAATTAAAAGTTATGCAACTTTTAAGTTTTACAATAATTAAAAATTCTGTAATTCGGATGATTGACATTCAAAATGTCTTCAATTTGGAATATTTACAATTCAAAACTTCACTTTTGGTCTTCAGAATCATCAAAATTTACAGATTTTTATTGACACATCTTGGACTCATAACGGTCACACATGATGTCTGATGACCCGCGGCCTTTCAATTTTTTTTTCGATTTTCTACGTTTTCATTCAGGTTTTTTTTTCTTCGAATTGTTAAATTATCACTGAGGGTTTGGAGATATTTCTCTCCTATTTTGTATTGTTTCAACATCACTCATGATTTTTTTTTAGCCAAAAATATCTGAAAGTGTATTTGTAGGTGTGACCATTAAGGGTTAAAGTTGAAGACATTTCAATTTTGAAAATTTAGAATTAAAAATTATGCAAAATTTAAGTTTTACAATAAAAAAGGATATAATTTTAATGATTTAAATTCTTTCTTATTTATGAATTTTTGTAATTGAATTCAATAATGAATACAAATTTCTAAAAAAATAAGTTTATCGATTATTTCATCTCACTAATACTACTCATGAGATTTTTTGGAAAGAATGTTAGTCAATCTGAGACCTGTCTGATTCACATTGTAACTTTATTACTGAAAAAAATGCTTTGTTATCATTTTGCTTATATTCTTTTTACAATTCTATTGACACGATGAAGCGAGTCCGAGCGCTGATGTTACCCTACTTACTGAATTATACTGTTGTCTTCAAGGGCAATTAATATTTTCGTTCTATTTAAAATTTTTATTAATCTGAAAACTTCGTTTAGTTGTAAGAATTTCTATTTAAAAAAAGTCGCAGTCTCAATTTCGCAACTTTTTGGCAACGACTATGTTACCTTTTGTTTTACTTTATTTTTACATAACATTTTTTTACAGTCAAGAAAGAGGATATTGAATTCCAGGAACTTTGACTGGCTACCATAAAAAAGTGATCTAAGTTAGCGCATCCCACTGAGAAAAGTTGTAAGAAATTTGAGAACGAATTTATTTTGAAATATGGTTTGAATCTTAAGGATTCGTTGAATTCATTCAATCATTTTTTTCCTTCAAATTTTTCAGCTACTTCCTCATTAGTTACGACTGGCAAAAAATATGTTGAAATTATATAACATTCAATTATAAGATTCATGCACGTAACATACATATTATCTGAAATAATCTCTTCAATTTCATTCGAGCAGAAATTTCGCCAACTTGGATGCCGACAAAAAATGGCAAATTTGAATCCGGGAAGTACTACTTTAAGTGTACGAACACACCATTTCCAATTATTCAGACAAAGGAAAATGGGGAGAAGAACCTATCATAAATCCGATGTTATTTACAGGATTATTTCTTAATTTTTAGATATGAACCTCTGAATTTAACCTAATATTAATTGCCTCTAAATTTCCTTAATAAATATTTCATCTATTATATCAATTTTTTAAAACACTTTTTTACTTTTTGAAATAATTTCTCAACAAACTTCTTTCAAAACTTGGTGGAGTGTTAAAAAAATGTTATTACTAATTTCATTGTTTATAATTATACAAGCGACAATAATACTTCCTTATTCATTCATGCCTTATTCATTATAGTAATATTGAAAATTCCTAATTGCAGAATCAGCCAGCCAATTACACCTAACCTTCTTCAAAAGGATTTCATTCAATATATTGATAAATTTGCGAATAACAAGCAAAGGTATCAGAATTAGATACAAAGAACAAATTGAGGTTTCCATATTTATTATTTTTTAATGCTTTAGAAGAGATTTTTGTCACTTATTTTTTGATTAATAATCAATAAATGACTTCTAAATATGTAATTTACATACTTTAATAATAGAAAATGAGATAATAAAAAGGGCAAGAAAAAGGAAATTGAAAGAGGTTACGAAGGTTCAACGATTTTTGAAGTTCCAGGGAGAAATGATGGTAAAATCATAAATGCAACATTTGCACCGTCCAATGTGGATCCCCTTAATTCGTCAAGAAAGGACTATTCAAACAATGACTTTCATCGTCCTCATATACAAAGAAGTGAATACCAATCTATTAACATTCATTCATTAGGATATTAAAAATATTTCAATTAATCTGAAATTATATTTTCAGAATCAACAAATGCTTAATACATTCCCCAGTATCAAGACATTTCGCACGACTCGAGCAAATCTCAATCAGACAGAAAAATTTGGGCGAATTGCTAACCGCCTCTTTAATCAAGTTCTCAATTAAACTACTTGAGTGATGGTATTTATTTCTTGTCAATGAAATATATTACAAAGAAATTATTCAATTTTCATTATATACAAAAACTTTTTTTTATAAATTTGAATGCAAATTAGGGTAGTCTTCGAAATAGGAAAAATTTCAATTCAAATGTTCTTAACAAGTAGGGGAGAGTGAGGAGTTGTGGGCCCTGCTTTGTTTTCAAGACATAAAATCTCTGAACATCGATAAATTGTCAATGTATGAACTGGTATTTGTAGTAAACTTGTCAATACATCAACTGAAGACCACAATTAATAAAATTCTTTTATACGCGAGAAATATTTAGGATGACGTAAATCTTATAAAAATCGATATTTGTGATTTTGGTGGGGAGTTGTGGGCCATTACAAAAAATAAAAGAAAATGGCATATTCTAGTAGTTTATGTTTACTGAAGTTGCAGTAAATAAAAATTAATGATTTTAAAAGGATTTAAAAAAAATTATTCTGATTCGCAATGTATGCAAGTGTAATATCCGGTCCTCATGTTGGCACATTTCAAGTGCACAGCACAATCGCACATGTTGCAGTGAACTGTGTTGTTCCGATTTAAAATTGTTGGCATTGTGCCCTTGCAGATAATGCAAAAGTCTTTTCAGAACAAGAGAAAAGAAGTTTCACTTAAAAAATGGAAATACGCATTAAGAACGTTTGGCCCACGACTCCCCACTAATGGTGGACCGAAATGTTTTACCGAAATTGTTTGATTGAATTTAAAGCCAATTGCTCAAGGAATATTTTGCAATAACGTGCCTTTGAAATCTGCTGTAGAACGGGACTTCGAATATCAACCACTTGAGTTGTACAAAAACTTTTATTTTGATTTTTTTAATTACCAATGTCAAAATACTAACTACGCGTGTTGATACTATGAGTCAAGTTCACAAAGTTAGCTCACACAAAGAGAGTATTTTGGCAGTGGTTAAAGCAGTCCTACCACCCACAACATGGCGGAGATTAAGGTGGCCCACGACTCCCCACGGCCCACCGTCCCTTATTCATTACTAAACATACAGAAATATTACGTCAATCTAACTTTTCATCTAACGAACGAAAAACAATATTATTGATAACACTTTATCAAATATACAAAATTTATAATCTACTAGACATTTCTTATATTCAGTAAAATTTAATTCTAATTTTGTCCTGCATCTGAAACAAGTAAGAAGATGGATGGATGCAAAATTTCAGTATTTTAAATTATGACCATTTGTTCAGAATATTTGAACTGAAATTTTTGGTATTTCAAAGAAAACGCGCTCTAGGACGCATGCGCACTAAAATAAAAAGAAATGAATGGACGATCTACGAGAATTTAGTATTTCATGAATTCCGTTTTAAGACCTCCAACATGCAAAAATGGAAGTTTGTGCCCATTTCGAGTAGTTAAATGTTAGTTAGATTATATTAAATAAATCATCAATATATCCTCATAAAGTTTCCAAGGTTAGAGAATTTAAGAAAATAGAGAGAACATGTATTTCAACTCGGGTAGCCAATGCTAATCACGATGCTGTTGTGGCCAAGTATTTTGACACTATTAATTTCCTTAAATATATGGTTATTTCTGCTTCTAAAGCTTAAAATTCTATCGTAATTTGAGTCTGCAATACATTTTTCATCCATGTGTCTATTGTAGAATTTTCTCAGATGTTTATGATGTTTTTTGCAAATAGTTACTGATTACCCTATATCTACTTATAATGTTAGATTTAGAAAAATCTCAGGGTTTTTCTGTGTTGATAATACCTACCTTCCTACCTCTATTCGATGTACGATCAGAAAACGATCAATAAAAATAAAATTGTATATTTTTTTCTACACTGGAGCTAGAAAATCAGTGAAAATTTAATCGAATTTCAGTGAATAATCACTGACTTGAATTTATTTAGCATAAGCTCAGACATCGCATATTGAATCAACGAAATATTGTCGCGAATATGGATGAATATTTTCTTGTTTCAGTGGTATTTTTTCCGTGTAAAAAAAATGATAAGGCAGAAAAATCTGGAGTCTTGGTGCAAAGAATGAAAATTGAATGACCTCTGCTTTGAGAAGCATTAAGATGAAGTAGGTGTGCATTAAATTAGGAACAAAGACAACAGTGCAATGTTATTTATCATATTGCTTGGGCAATATTCATCTGTAATTAACTCATTCGAAGTTAATTTTCTAATTTCAGAGTCGATTTCAAATGCAAGACTTTTGAGATTGATTTACGTGTATGAGACTTCAGCAACGATAATAAGCATTGGGCTTGTATCGCCAAGAAAACTGTCTTGTCTGGACTTGGCAACGCCTCTATGCCAAGGTATGAATTTCATGGTACGTCGAGTTTACACGTGCGTGTGATTATGCCGTAATATAACGCCGTCAAAAAGCCGCCTTTGTTGAGAATGACTTGCTGCTTAAAAATTAATCACTCTATTGAATCCACATTTTTCAACGATGTAGTTTATTATGATATGTCAGGTGAAGAATGGATTAAATTACACAAACATTTTTATCTCTTTTTTACTTTCAAGACTGTACAATTATAAATTTCGGATTTTGAATCTAAATTTGAATATGAAATACAAATAGATACCACAATTTCTATCCAATCACTATGAAATTCCTGGAGCCATTTCCGATTAGTATCTCGAAACTATCGCAATCTCGGAATTATTGTTGTCGGGAAACCCGCGTTCATGATTGGTTGAAGCTGTCGCTCTATTTTCCCGTTTAAAATAAAAAATCTGCAAACTTCAGGTTTATGCTCGGGATTATGAGAAATGAAAGGTTATCTAAACAATATATTGAATAATAATGATTAATGGGACAAAGGTATCCAGTTTTATATACAAAATGTAATATAAAGATTTCTCAAGATTTCAAATATAAAGAAACTTTTTAGGAATTTCAAAAGGTTTCAAAACGATAAAAATGTCTTAAAATTCCAGTGAATATTTGAACTGATTGTTTATTTAAAAACTGAATTGTAAATGAAAATTGACAAAGATTAAAAACATTTTAAATTATTTTTTAAAACTTCGAAGAGGAATGTAGACGATTTTAAAGCTAAATTTTTCAGTTAGCAAGTTTACAGAGTTTTATAAAATATTCGAGTAAATTTATAAAGAGACATTTAGAAGATTTGAACTGATTCAAAATTATTTAAAATTTAAAAACATGCTTGAAAAGTTTTTTATTCTGCAAAATTAATTTAAAGAGAATATTCAAAAAGATTTTTAAAGGTTACAAAATATTTTAAAAATTGTCATGATAAAATCTGGAAGATTTTAAGGCAATTTTCTTAATTTTTCAAAATTTTAAGAAAAATTTGGAAAGAATTCTTATAATTTCAAAAGATATTAAGAATGTATGAAAGTTTCAGAAATGGTTAGAATAATCAGAAAATTTAAAATATTTCCAAAAATTTAAAACAAAATGAAATTTTTTGAAGATTTCGAAACGAATTTTGAAGAGTTTGAAGAAGTTGTTGACAAGCTTGAAAAAAGTAAACAACTTTTCTTGAGATTCTTGGTAAAAATATTAAAGACTTTTTAGTTTAGAAAATGAATTTTCAAAGAAAATTTGAAAAGGTACCAAAACGTTTCAAAAGATTTCTAGAAATGTCGATAATATCAGGAAGGTTGGAAGGCAATTTTTATAATTTTAAACGACTCTGAAAATTTTAGGAATAGTTACTCCGTTTAAATGATTCATCTTCTTATCATACATCAATTTATCTTCTAAATTTCAGAAAATCCTGAATATCTTTCAAACTGAATCGAATTTGTCCTAAAATTTTGCAAAATCCTACAAAATAAAAGAATTATACTTTTTCGACATATCTGAAATCTTTGAATTTTTTTTGGACTTTTTACAAGAATCTTCAGGAAATTATATATTTATATGACCGTAAAAACAAAAGAACGAATGAAATGAAAAAAAAAATTTTATTCAAAAATTTTATTCTGTATTCAAAATTATTTGTCCTCTAAAATTATAATGAAGATTATTTTTTTTAGTTGAAAATGAAACTGGTTGAAAATTAATTTTTTGTCATTAAAGATTCATCATCTCAGTTTAAAATTTATCTCTTCGGTTTACAATATAACTATTTTGTTGAAAATCCGTCTTTTTGGTAGAAAATTAATTCATTTTGCTGAAAATTCATATTTTCGTATTATAAAATTGAACTGTCTTGAAGAAAATTCCTCCCTTTTAAAAAAATTTGTCATCTTTTTTGATTAAAAATGCAACTGGTAGGAATGATTTTTGTTTGTTTAGAATTCAGCTATTTCTTTGAAAATTAGTCTTTTTCGGGATAAATACAACTGTTTTTTTTTAAATTACAAATCTTCTTTAATTGAAATATCATTTTTTTTAAATGGGAATAAAAAAATTGAAATTAAATGAAAAATACAAAATGTAAATTTTTTGAAAATGCTATCTGAGTACTTTCAGAAAAATAGGTGAAAAGAAATGATTGAAAATCTCGTATTTCTTATTGTTTTTGATTACCGGATTGGTTGCATACTGCGTGAACATGAGTTTGCATGGCTGTTTTCAGTTTGTTCTTTTAAGTTTTCGAGAATTTTGTGAATAGCAATTTTCAAATGAGAAACTTCAATTCTAAAGTCGTATTTCGAAAATACGAACTTTGAATTGTAAGTGATTCTTCAGAAAAACAGAAAAAACTATTCTGTTCTCAACTTTTTAACTAAATGAAGGGTAGAAATACAAAAGGAGTCAAGCGTCAAATTTTCGAAATCGGGTTTATTAGCTCAAAAAATCAGATAGCCTGCCAAAGGATTTTTTTGGGGCATCATTTTTCAAAATTTGTGTTCTTGTGTTCACAGTCCGAGAAGCTTTCCTAACCACCAAGTAAAAAATTAAATTTCATTTTTCTCGACAGTGGCTAATTATTTTTAATTACTATTGGGTCCCTTCCGTTTAGCACTGAATAACCCAATTCCTCATTTTTTGGAAATATGCAAAATTATTACTGCTATCATCATTATTTTGAAGTTGAAATGTCAGTTTTACACCATTTCGAAGTCATAATTGGATTTTCAAATTTCGCGAAACTGCATGATTTTTTTAAAACAAACTTTTCGGAAATGAATTCGTCCATTCAATAGCTAGGATTGAAATTTTTAGTTTTTTCTTAAACTGCAAATTGACTCCACAATTAATGTTGAAAGATGTTAAAAGTCGATACGTACCCAAAATCTAACCTCGAAACGTGACCTGTTTCATTCAATTTCTCGAAACCGGATAGCTTTTTGTGAGCAAACTTTTTTTAGTTCGATAAAGCATGAAAGTATCTCGAAAGTACTTTCTTATTTTTTTCCTAAATGGTCTCGCTGAATTTACAGCATGTTTTTAGTCTCTCCTGAAAAAAGTGAAAAATGGCGCTTGACTCCTTTTGCATTTCTACCCTTCAAATGTTCAAAAATAGATGGAAGAATTCCATTCATAAGCCCCTCGACCATATTAAATGAGGTGATATGCATTTATCTATCAATAAAGGTGAAGAATTTTTGCAAAATAAATTTAGTTATTAAAAAATGAGATTCCCACGGGCTTTCAAAAACTTGCAGTTGATCATGATAGTATAACATTTTTTTTAAGTTTTCAAAGTATTTAAAATTATTTCAAGGGACTTTGTTTGGAAGATTTCAAAAGAGTCCAAGAGCATTTAGACCCTCATTTAGTACTAAGGCATCAGTATTTAAAAAAAAATTGTTGTATTTTGTATAGGGCTTATGATGGACAGTGAACCGAAAATGGCTATTTTTACTCTTCTGTCAAATTTTGAGTATTTGATACGGAAGTACTTAACCCTCAATTTACCCACGGGGGTCAAAATGACCCAGAGGTTTTTTGAAAGCGGTGCCATTTCTGTATAGGCTAAGGGAGCGGGCCAGGATTCGGGGGGGGGGGGGGGTTTAGAGGTCCTAGTCCGTGCTGAACCCATGATCAGACTCAGTTCGGTTGGTTACGGCGAAAGCGACAGTGTGAAAGTTCGATTTGTGCCTTTTAGACCCACGTGGGGTAACAACGTTACAAAAAGTGATCTGAAGACAAATACAAAACGTAAGTAAATTCTTTATTCAAATTTTTGTTTTGTGTCCAATAATAAAATAAAAGTAAGTTTTGTGTGACGCAAGAGTAAACTTATATTGAAATGTTGTGTTTTCTTGATTTTATAGAAATTTCTCCCCGGAAACATCCATCGACAGAGATTGGTTGTGAAGCAAGGACTTTCGTGTATCACAGGTAAAAAGAACTATGTATTTGTGAACAAAATTATAATAATGTGATTTCGCAACTGAATTTTCAAATGTAAAAGTTAATATTTTTCTTATTTTATAGAAATTTGAATAAAAAATATCAATATTTTCCTCATATTCTTGAAAAAATGATTATATGATTTCGCCAATATTTTCATTAGAGAAATATTTTTCTTATTTTTCAGAAACGGAAATGGAGACGCGTTCTTGCACTCAAAGTGCTGCGAACATATCAAAAAGCATGGTACAAATGTCTGCGTTGTAATAGAGCCATGTGCCATGGACAAGCGACAAAACTGTGTCAATATTGCGTACAATAAAATAACAATTGTATGTCGGAAAATCCAATAAATGAATCATTTTTTAATGCATTTCCTTGATTTTTTTCAAATTTCACCCCATTATATACATACTGCGTGATTTTGTGTCAGGTAATATTTTTATACGTTTTGCAATTTTTCGCAATTTTCACATGATGAAATAATTATGCTTTTTAAAACCGATCATTGTGTCACCTATATCACCTAAAAGTGTGACTTTCAAGCTTTAAAAATCACTATATATAAACATTTTTATCTTCATTTGACTGAGAATTATATAATTTTGAAAAAAAAAATATTTCAGATTTTGTAATCAAATTTTTTTTTGTTGATTCTAATACAGATTTCTCAATTTTTATTTTAGAATTATTTGATTAGCACAGCCTTTTAGAGCACAAAAAACCTTTTCAGTGAAAAAAAAATGACTCTAATTAACCAATTTGTCGCTGAGATACAAACCTGAGAAGAGGGGCCGGGGCTTTTTGACCCCCGTGGGGTAACAACGTATACTAAAATACGTGGGGTAACTGAGGGTTAATAATCGCGCATATAGGGGGCAGTTTTGTTGGCTATTTAATTTAGAAGGTATGAAAAATTGTTTTAAATAACAAGAGTTTCAGGATATTGGTCTACACAGAGGAAACCCGAGCTTTTTTACCCTAAGTTTAGATAATTTCGTAACAGCATTTTAATCCGTGCAAAAATGAAACATAAAAGACCTAATAAAGTGGTTGGCACAATAAAAAAATGTTATTTATCACCTTTTCAACAATAAAATACTGCATTTATTCCGATTTTTTTAAATTGGTCTATTATACACGTTTTTATAATATACTCGAATATCGTACACAGAAAGTTTAAATGGACCGATAGCCAAAATGAAAATCTCAATTTATAAAATTAGTTCTCCGCATGAAGAAATAAATTTAACATATTCATTAAATTATTTTATCGCCCTGCCGAATAATTTCACAAACTGCGTAAAGTGGGATACACTTATAATGCATTTCGGATTTCGAATGAAATTACCCAGAGCCATTAACTAACAACTTTATTATTATTCGTCCATAGAGCAACGAATGAAATATATTAGCCAACCCCAGGAGAGATCACCGCTTAATTCAGATGCTTTGCGGCGTCGAAGCGTCGATTAATAATACGCCGGTTATCTAAATGGTTTTATGCAACAACTCGACGTGTTTTTCACATCGAGGCAATAACGCGTCGTCGATATGTGACCCGGCTTAGCGATAAGTTTGCAAGGAAATGTATTTCCTTTCATAAGGACTTTCCGTTTATGATACTCCTAACGAGCTCTGCGTCCAATGATTTTTGTGTACTCTCTTAAAACTAACCAGTGAAATATCACTGATTTTCTGTGAAATCTCATTGGTGGAAACAGCCACATGTGTCACTGACAAACAGTGAGATTTCAATGGTTCAATCAGTGGAATTCTGTCATTGGTTTAATCAGTCAGGTTCACTGATTGCTACCAGTAGTCAGTCCTACAAGTTGTCGTCCGTCAGCTAGTTAGGTATGACACTTATCAGCATTCATCATTTTGGTACAAATTTTTGCGGTATCTTTCAAAAACAATAAATTCACAACAATGAATGAAGACCTGTCTGCAATATAATTAGATATATTTCGTCTAACTTTGTGCAGAACCCTTCATTCTATCAACGCATCGCGTCGCTCCAATTCAAACCTAAATGTTTAGGGGCCTTCCCACTTTTAAGCAAAAGACTTTATATCCCCTTATTATTGCAGCCATATCTAAAATTTTTCTAACATAAACACTAATACACAACAAGGTTCATTTCCTGCCCACGTGGAGTTCTATTTCACTGGTATGATCACTGGTTGAATCTATCATTTGGCGTTACTGGTGTATTCTAGTACCTGTGTAATTGAGTCACTTACTGGTTCGCTGATTACAAATAAGAAAATCACTGCTTCAGCAGTGATAACATAAAATACTGATTCAACGAGAGACAATTTTACTGGTTCAGTTTAGGAGAGTCATCGCAAAAATTGCGTTATACAGTGTCATTATGACCTTCCAGTAGTCCCTTCCAGTAGTCCCTGCATCGGTACAGTTCAATAATATCTTGGGAAGTTTGAAAAATACTTTCATATTTCAGACTTCACACTCTCTCTCCGTATTCCATTATTTTCCCCTTATTAAAAAATTTCTGATTATATTCCTATTCTTAAGAAATAATAAAACCTAATATTTTTTGCTCAAAAAGTCAACAACTTGGTTAAAAGTTGAACTACTTTTTTTAAAATGAATCTGTTTGGTTGAAATTCATGTACTCTGTTGCAAATTCGTGTTTTTTAGTAGAAAATTAATCATCCCAGTTAAGAATTCATCTTTCTCGTTGAAAATTCATCTATTTGGTTCAGATTGTAACTATTTTATTGAAAGTTTTTTTTATTGCAATCAGCTGTTTTTGATTTGAATTTAAATCGTTTTTGGTAGAAATAGTATTGATTATATTTTTCGTTTGGAATTCATCTTTTTTGTTCGAAAATTCAACTAGCTGGTTGAAATTTGAACTATACTTTTTTGAAAATTAATTTTTTGCTGAAGATTTATTATTGCAGTTGGAAATTCCACTTTAGAGTGGAAAATTAAAATTTTCAATTAAGAATTGATCTTTTCTATTTGAAAATTCAACTATTTGGTTGAAAATTTATCTATTTTGTTGAGGATTCAACTATTTTGTTTTGAAAATTTGTCTTCTACGGTTGAATTCAACTGTTTTTTATTAAAAATTTAAATAGTTTTCAGAATTGTGTTTTTTTCTCAGTTTTGAGAATTCATCTTTTCGGTTTGAAAATTGCTCTGCTTTTTAGAAAATTCGTCTTTTTGGCTTGAAGATGAAACAATTCTGTTAATAAAAGTATATAGATGAAAATGAACTTTTTCTTGAAAAATCTTATTTTCACGTTGAAAATTTCATTTTTTTGTAGAAAAATATAAGTATTTTTTATTCGAATATTCATATCTTCGTATATATCACCTTTTTGGTGAATAATGCAACAATTTGGTTCAAAATTAATCTTTTCTGTGAAAATTCAACTATTTTGGTAGAAAATTCAACCATATCGTTAAAAACTAAACTGTTTATTGGAAAAATCAACTACTTGGTAGAAATTTCAATTTTTCGTCGAAAATTCATAGTTCTTACTTCAAAATTCAACTGTTTTGTGAAATATTCGTCTATTGTGTTAAAAGTTCTTCTTTTCGAGTATAAAATTAATCTTCCTTTTCAAATATCCATCTTTTTGTGGATTCAACTATTTTGTTACAAATGAGTCTTTTATGTTTGAAATTTCAACTATTTTCGTATTGAACATAACTATTTAGTTGAAAATTAAACCATTTATTTGAAAAGTTGACTACTTGGTTGAACATTCATTTTTTTGTTGAAAATTCAGAATGTCGTTTGGAAAATTCATGTGTTTCGTTGAAAATTCGTCTTTCTGAGTAGAAAATAATCCTTTTTTTCTCATTGTGTTTGGGGATTCAACTATTTCGTTGAAAGATCGTGTATCTTGGTTGAATTCAACAAGTTAAAAATTCGTTTTTCATTTCAAAAACTAATTTTTCAATCTGAAACTGTAACTATTCCATTCACCTATTGCATTTATGTTTTTTACTTGAAAATTCAACAGTTTTGTTGGAAACTAGGATTGGAAATTCATACCTTTTTTAAGTCTTCTTTATGGTCAAAAATTCTACTCACTATACAAAACAGATCAATAGAAACGGCTTCGTCAACGGCTTCGTCAGTTTTACGCTATTTCTTTATTCTATAGTATCTATTATTATTTATCTGAGATGAAATAAAATCAAATAAAATTTTTGTTCAGGAATACCAATTCCTGACTAGGCGCCGGTTCAGAGAAGTGCCCTGGGGTCTGTCAAATAATAATTAACAATTTTAAATCATTTTTGTCATTGTGAAATCACATACTTTTGATAGCTTTTATTCATTTCTCAGTGAAAAAGATAAGAGTGAATGCAAGTCCGAAAATCCTGGGGGGGGGGGGATCACCGGTTTCGCCACCATTATAGACCCGCGCCTGTTCCTGACAAAAAATCCTAATACAGCCTAAAGTTGTTCCAAATTGTCAGTTTAATTTTTGATCGAAAACGATTGATTTTTGTTTGAAATAATAGGTTTCCGGTGAAAGGCGCTAACATACCTTAACCAAATACCAAACTGTCACTGGTAGAATCAGTATTTTGAATTATCATTGGTGAACCAATGATTTTCCCACTTTTAATGGGTGAACCAGTCAGTACCTCAACTGTAATACCGTTAGTGAATATACCAGTGACGCCAAATGATAGATTAAACCAGTAATATGGCGTTCCACGCGGACAAGACATGAACCTCCAGTCGTCCGACATGCAGGGCCACTGGTTGGGTCTTTGTATTTCTCGAATGAAAATAAACTTCATTATATACTAGTGTTTGTGTTATAAATTTTTGAAGCTTGACTGCAATACGCAGGGTATATGATATCTTTCCCTTCAAAGTGAAGAGGCTTCTGGCCACTTGGCTTTGACTTTCAGCGACAGGACACGTTGACATAACGACAGGCCTTTCTACAATTAGGGCAACATATTATATCCTATTATATCCCGGTAAGAAGGCTTGCGTTGAAAAGTGTTCGAAAATTTCCTATTCAATCGTGACGTGACAATTATTGAATCCTTTTCGATACCGTCTTTGTTCTTGCGTTTTGAATCCCTGTAGCATTAGAAGTCATCTCTTGAACTGAATACCTTTCCGTACCCGGGGGCGAAAACATTTTCTGAATACATAATTTTGGATACCCCAAATTGATCATGAAATGGAACGTTTTTAATCCCTTCTAAATTTGTACATTTCGCTGTACTTACTTGCTGTTTCTCGAATAATAGTTAATGAGCTCAAGAGCATTCAAATACACAGCATCATTCATTGTAGGATGTCAAGATTGATTGATACGCAAAGCAGCTGTGATGAAAACCAATTTTCTCAATTTGTTTATCATGACTTCATATTTTTTAATCGATCACATTTGAATGAAGCGAGAATTTCCTGATGAAGTGATGTTATTGTTATGCACAATCCTACAAGATTTTCAAACTACATATATGTTTTTGAAGCTCCTTGTAATGCGTGAAACGAAAACTGTGTTTTTAGTTTATTTCGGGTTACGTTTGACAGCTCCGATCAGCTTTCAAGGGGTTGGAAATCCAAATATTTTCGCTTACTATTCGTAGATTCAAAAAAGGAGGACAAAAACTGAATTCTTAGGTATTGGAATGTTTATACCTTCGCATTCGAGCCTTCTTACCAGGTTATATTGCAGCCCAGCCCTCATTCATTATTTTCAGAGTGAAGTGCGGTTTTTAAAAGATAATTTTGCAAATGTTAGCACAATTCTGATGAATGATAAGTAGGATAACCAGCTGCCGGATGACAATGTACACAATAAGATGACTACTGGTACTGACATACCAGCGAACCTCGCTGATTAAACCAGTGACGGAATTACACTGCTTCAACCAGTAAAATCTCACTAATTGTCAGTTATACATTGAACTGTTTCATCCAATGAGATTTCACTGGAAATTAGTGAGATTTCACTGGTTCATTTTAGGATTGCACCAATTAGACGCACATCATTTTTTTAGACACAAAAAATAGAAAATCTTAACCAACTTATGACCACTGCCCTACTTGAAATGAAAATAATCTTGGTCAGTTTGAGAACTTGAAAGTTTTTTAACGGAGAATCAAGTATGCGAAAAATCCAACAAATATATACCGCAAACTTCTCGCTATGTATGCGACAATGAGTTGCTGCGAGTTGGATGGTAAGTTATGAATTGTAGGATAGATAGGTTCCCTTTGGTGGAAGGTTGAAGCGAAATTGAGAAACATAGGATTAGAACATCAATTTTTGGCACATTAGCCCAAATATTGACACGCCAAAAACCAAAGTGCATTTATTTTATTTTTGATAAATATCTGAATTTACTAGATAACTCACATGTATTGTATGTAAACACGAGGGGCGACTTACTACAAAATCTGAAAATCTTAAAACTCTGAATGCGGCAATCTATATTGAATTCTAATAGAGATTTCCAAGATATCATTGAGATTGCCGGGATTTCCGAGATTTCCGACCCTACTTGCGATCAGGACTCACGTGGGATTCTACAGACTCGTCTGAAGTCGGCTGCTTTCGGATTCAGTTGGCTGTTCGTTCAACGTGTCGGAGCGTATGTTGGAATGCTCCACACCACCACACACTTGGCCAAAGATTTCCAAGATTTCTCACGAATGCTTGATTGCTGAAAGATTTTGAAGGGTTTCTCCAAGAGTTCTTTCAATACTTTCCCCGCAGCTATCTAAGAGTTCTTAGTGAGTAGCCCCTCGTGTAAAAATGTTACTATAATTTAATTCATTGAGGAAAAACACGCTGAAAATGTAATATTTAAGAAACTAAAGAAGGAAGCCAACAATTGGGGAAGGGGGATCAAAGAATTGGTCCTCTTACCCTATGTTGATGCTTTCGAGTATGGTTCTTTTATCTTGCACCTAAGTTTAGTAATTTATAGGAGTGAATTTCCTACTGAAACAAACACAGTTCCAGCTCTTTACAGATCCAATAAATTCCGCACATTAGTTCGTTTCCACGTTCTTCGTGTCCGAGAAAGCATCGAGAGCAGGAGAATAAAGAATTGGAACTGCGGCGGAAAAAGAGTAACGCCCCTTGAGTAAAGTATGGCTCTGTTTACCCGCGGTTAATGGCCGCTAGAGCGTCCACCGTCCAGGAACTTGAACTCAAATCACCCTTAGTACTGCAGCCAGTCTTTTCAGCCTACAAAAAATGTAAACGCTCAAGAAACCGAGAGAGAACTTTTTGTGAAGAATTAAAAATTTTTTGTTATAAGCGTCCACATATTGCATGACTGTGGTTTCAGTGATTTTTAAATCACCCGTTTCTCTTATGACAATTGCTGACATTTCGTTGAACTCCACCTCAAAATCTCATGTTACACTGAAGCTGACCCCTCTACTATTTTTAAATCTATATATATATATATATATAACCAAATGTATGTATATAGCTGTCTACACCCTCGTATCCATTGGAACCAAATTTTACAGGCTACCATGAATTGATCCGACGAATTTTTTTGTGAAACCTTGAAGGTGCTTGCACATTTTTTTTACTTTTTTATGGTTTTGTAGGGAACCATTATAATCTTGAGCCAGGAATTGAGAAATGTGAGGGAAATTAAGGGATGAGAATATTCCTACGCCCAAAGCTTTTCCTTTAGTCCGATTTTGTCCGGGAATGGCAAAAAATAAAATTTGCCATCTTATTATTTTTTTTTATATTAGTGGTTGAAAAAAATTAAACAAGCAAAATTTTATTACATAGACTAGCTTGCCTCAAAAACAAAGAAGTTCCTTAGATTTGCGGGGTAACTTCCCAAAAAGCTTTCATTTAGTGAAAAAAGAACTGTGAATTTTTTAATTTATAAGAAGAATAAAATTTCTTTTTTTGAAGATCTTATATCCAACGGGGGTTGAACCACTCCTAACCATAAAAAATTCGTATTCACTCGGTTGAAAATTCGTCTTTTCGTTTTAGAATTCATTTTTCAAAATAGAATTTCATCTTCTTTTTTTGAAATATCAACCATTACACTTTTACGTCGAGAATTCATCTTTTCAGGTAGACAAATGAACTATTTTCTTGAAAGTTTAACTATTTTGTAAACAATTCAAGTATTTTGTGAAGAAGTTATGTTTTATGGTATGAAAGTAATTTTTGTTTCTTCTAAAGAAATAAATAAGTTTTGAAATTTTAAATTTCCATCTGAAATATTGCTTTTTGTTCTGTTCATTAAACGACAGGCCGGCGAAACCCTCGTGTGTCTTGAGGACACGAAGCGACCCTAAGATGACAGCTTTCTGCATCCATCTCGCAAGTGCATTGGTATATTTTTGGCACGCGGGTATGGCTTTAAGGTTACGAACCAGTGATAATTCAGCACCTCCGAGAGCACCTATCACAAGGACAATTACTCGTACCGAATATTTTGGGTACAGTCATTGCAGCTCTCTTTTAAGGTCTTGATACCTCTCCTCTTTTTCTTTCTCCTTTGCAGTGATGTTGTATTCGGACGGAGCCGAGAATTCGATCACGAATATCGTTCGTTTCTCGAAGTCTTGGAGAACAATGTCAGGGCTCGAGTGCGCAACGAAGACTGCTGCCCGAAAATCGTAGTTCCAGAAAATCTGGCACTTCTCGTTTCGGACAATTGACTCTATATTCCTTGGAGCGTTCGGCAGGGCAGGGTCGCGACCAACACCGTAAGAGCGACAAAGGTGGTAATAAAGTAATCTTAGGGCCGCATTATGTCTATAGATATACGTTGCTCCTGCGTGGGTCGGACACCCGGATAGTATGTGTTCTAGGTACTCAGCGTGTGCATGACACGCTCTGCACCTATGACTGGGAATTTCTTAAGATAAAATGCGGTCACGGTATGCTAAGGTGGAAATGACACCGTCCTGGCACGCAAAAATAAAACCCTCTCTACCTGAATTGAGCCTTGATGATTTGGGAAACCAAAAGTTTGCTCCTTCGACAAGGACTGTTTTTCTACATTTCTGTGAAAGTTTCCGTGCATATGCTTGTCGAGTAGCTGTTGGTGAAATTTTCCAACATGTGCTTTCTTTACTTCGGCTTTTAGACGTGAAGCATCTAGATGAAGCAATGCACTTTCCTCACTTCTCATGTTAAAATTCAGGCCAAGGATCTTAGCCGCTTGCTCCGCGGCTTTGTAAAGAAACGCTCCTTCGCCAATTATCTCGTGATTCCTGACCATCTTTAGGAGAGGATCTCTGCCATTAGCAACGATGTAAGCTGCACTTAGAACAATTCGATTGTGAAGACACTGGAGATTCAGAAGTCTGCCTTGATGGCGTGAAATGTATAATCGCGGAACTGACGAATTGATATGCAATTTTATATGCATATGCATGATTTTACGTGTGGTGACATCGAGGGCCTTAAGCTCGTTCTTCATCCATTGAACTACCCCGAACGAGTAGAGTAGAACCGGGACGGTGAGCATGTTAGTTGCACATACCTTGTTCAACGCCGACAGATTGGAAGACCAAATCTGTCGAAAAAGATGCTTGTATCTGCTTCGGACAGACTCATTCACTGATTTTACGTCCTGAATGCGGCATTGAGGCTCGCTCAGGTATGTATAGGTCTCTCCAGTATTAAGATGTCTGATAACACTTATATTCTTAAACTCAGGGTCCTTGGGAACGCCAGTAATCTTTCCTTTCTACAGATGAATTTTGGCACGCTTGTTCAAACCAAAGTCCATCCCAATCTCTCCTGTGTAGTTCTTGACGATATTTATAGCAGTTCGAAGTTTGCTTTTACCAGAGGCATAGATCTTCAGGTCATCTATATAAAATAAATGGGTGACCTTATGCTCGCGTTGATTCGTGTCGCCACAGAGATATCAAGGAGAATTTCGTAGTGCGAGATATCGAGGTAGAAGTGTGATGCAAAAAAGCAAAGGGCTCATGGTATCACTTTGAAAGACGCCCCTCTGGAAGGTGACGTTGTTTGTTGTCAGACTATAGTTTCAAGATGATATAGTAAATCTGGTTTTCCAAAGAGGAGTCAATCTCTCTATGCATCTCACTATGTGTGGATGTACCTTAAAGCTTTCCAACAGACAGATGATAAGTCCATGAGAGGTTGAATCGAAAGCTTTCCGGTAGTCAATCCAGGCCATTGACAGGACGCGCTGATGGGCTGCAGCATCTTTACAGACACACATCAATTAGCAGGTTCTCTCGACAGCCTGCTACACCTTTCTTCTAGCCACGTTGTTCGTACATCGCTTGCCATACAGGCTCAATTCGCCGAACAATCCTGTTGTTTAGGACAGCTGTAAGGATCTTATACAGTGTGTTCAAACAAGTTATTGGCCTGTAATTCTCTGGGTTGAACAAGTTGCCTTTTTTCGCCAGGAGTATAGTGCGTCCTAACACTATCTAGTGCGGAATGGGCGTCTCCGACTTTAAATATGAGGTGAATATGCGGGCCAAATGTTGGTGTATAAAAGTAAACTTCTTCCACCAAAAATTCTTGAAAAGACAATCTGGTCCTGCAGCGGAAAAGTTCTCCGTGCCTCTAAGTACTTTTTTCACCTTTTCGGCAGTGACTGATGGACATTCCTCCTCAGATTTTATGAGGTTGTCGCAAAACTCCTTGAAGCGGATGATATTGTCAGTATCTTTTTTCTACTCTAGTGTTTTCGGGATCTTGTGCACCTCTCTCCAAAAAGTCTCTACCTGCTTGGGCTTGGGTGGATTTTTTTATAGAAACAGGGAGATCGCTGAAGAGGCGCGAAGGGTCTGTTGCGAGAAACTGTTGATTCTCCCTGATCCATCTTTCCCTCTTCTGTATTTTCCTCCTTGGGTCAGATAACAGCCGTATTTTGTCAACAATATGCTGCTTGATTGTCAGTAGCTTTGACTTGTTTAGTGTATAATTCAAGATCCTTAGTTCTTGCGCGAACTTCCGAACCCTTTCCGTAAACGGTCTACCAGGTGTTATGTAGTCAATCACACATTGAACATGGGACGCATTCTTTCTTGCCCATCCCATTTTTTGTTCAGTTGATGCAAGCGTTTTTTGGTCTTTTGATCCATCGTCGGTTTTAGCCTTCGATTTGAATCAGCCAAAGCTCTCGCAGCACCATA
>CAKNXH010079308.1:0-11420 GCA_932178445.1 Andricus quercusramuli | reverse complement strand
TTAACTTTTCACTGTAAAAGAAAGGTTAACATTTACTTTTCAGTTACTCTATGAACATTGAAATAAATAAAAGCAGGTGTATGAAGTTAAGTGAGGTTCTGTTTCAGAAAAACATTTAATATTCTTACGTACCTTCGCAAAATTTGAGAAATATATCTGCCAATAGTTTAAACTAAATTTTCTCCACTTGAGTTTTGTTTATAAAGAACTTCTACGTTATTTATTAAACTGATTAATACAGATTACGTTTCTAACATGAAACACAAAAAAGGACTTGATTAACTGGCGAAGTAGACTCGATTTCAATGTTGGGAACATTGCTTCCGAACCCGCAATGTGCTCTTCTTACACTTTGGCATAATTTTATTAAACCTAATTAATATTTATGTAACATCAAAAGTTTAAACTGAAATGCACCTGTCAATAAAGTGAACGACAGTACCACTACTACCACTCCGATACAAAATTTAGCGTCATTCACGCCACTCGAACTCTCTGACTCGGTGGCGTTGCAAAACGGACAACCCGGTATGGCACGACTCTGGGCCATGAAATTAGCCCTATCTGGGCCGGATCATGCCAGCCCGATCGGGGCCAGATTGGTAATAGGGACAATATATGGCGATTTCTGCGAGGGTTTATGTAACGATTGAAATGAAAAAACCTTATTCCCGGATTCACCAGAAGAAGATAAGTAACGAGAGTTTGGGACTCCTTTTTTCGTACGAATAGTGAATATTGCGGTTATAGATCAGAAGGGTGTGAGATTGGTGTCGCTCATTGTGGTGACTCACGAAACAGAGTGTTAAAATATCCGATTCTTATTACAGATATTCAAAATCTATATTCGAATCCGGGAAATAAAATTCTTCACCACAAAATAAGGAATAGGCTAATATATCTGACGTTACAATATCATGCTCACAATGTCTGCTTTCCCCGGAATTGAAGTCTTCAGCCCCAAAATGGGATTACTGCTGTATGCGAATGACTCATGGCTCCCTTTGATGCACGTCGATATCATTCGTCAGAGATTAAATTAAATCTTTATGCTGATGTTAATGAAGAAACGTTAGGCATAAGATTGGCAGGCTTTGTTTTCATAAACAAATACATTGTTGAGAAATTCCACAACTATGCGTAGCGCGTCCGACATAAGTAAGGAAAGTTCTCGACCATTCTTTCCGTACGAATAGTGAATATGCGGCGCGAGCGCAGAATGCAGAATTATTTGAATCCGAGAATAAATTAAACTTTTTCACACAAAAATATGGAATAGCTAATCTAAGCTGTGGCATACTGCATTGATGTGATGCGCGCCGACATCATACGTCAGGTCTGTGTATCCCTTTGCCCTTTACGCTTTACCGACATTACCGACCGCGTAGAAATTGAATCTTCATGCTGATATAAATGAAGAAATGTAAGTCATATGATGGGCAGGCTTTGTTTTCATAAACGAATAAACTTTTTCAGCATTCCACAACTATGAGTCACTTGACTGACATCATTTCTTTGGTAATGTTAATATCAAATTCTTCAGGGGTCCTTCTTTGATATCTGTCGACAGGAAACTGACGCCACTTTTTTCAAAGAAATTGGTGAAAAACCTATGTCTAACGTTCTTCAGTCTTTAGTTTCATCAACAAATTATTTATTTATAAATGCCATGAGTATGCGTTACTTGTCTGGCGTCATCTCTTTCATATTTTTTAATATCAAATTCTCTTTGATTATTGCCGACAAATTGGTTATTGGTAGCTGACCTGAGACTATTTCACAAAAGTTGATATAAGGACATCAGCGAACTATTTTTTTTTCAGTTCACACCCAGAGTCTGATGTTAAACCATGAAAAGCAAGAAGAACTAAAGAGTAGAATAAATACACATTTGAATAAGGATCTAGAAATTATTAAGTGTATTGAAGTATGATCAAGAAGTTTTCAGAGAAGATTATTGTTGAAGATTTAATAGAAAATTTATTTGTCTAAATTTAACTGAAAAACATTAATTTTAAATATTTGAATAATGTTGCACGTGGAAAAAATCTACTATCATTGAAGAAGCTGATCAATTTGGAGGTGATATGCTATATGACATTACTGCTGTGAATAAAATGAATACGAATGATGACAATACTGCAAAAGGATTGAATTCTCGCAGAAATAAAAGAAATGTGTTAGGAGAATCAGTTGTGCCTGATGTATTTTGGAAGAGTGTACAATCACATCCAGATTGTGGAAAAAAAGAATGAATTCAGTGCTAGCGTTTTTTTTTTCAAAATAGCACACACACCCCAGAATCAAATTATGCTCACCACGGCATATAGAAATTGAACTTACGGTTTACTAAGCAAGTTGTTAAAGTTGTATATTAGGGTGGTTCTTATTTTCTGATTTTGGATTCTTCTTGGTCTCAACCCCCTATTTTGTTGGAGTGACCAAAAAAGTGATCTCCGTCAAATTTGAGCGAAATTGTTTCTCATGCAATTAACATGGGGGAAAGTACCGTAAACTTTTAAATGCAGGTAATTTTTGTTAAATTTCATTGTAAGTTAAAAACAGAATTTCGTGGAGATATATTTTTTCAACATAGTCTAAACATCATAATTGTACAGAGTCCGAAATCCCGAAAATCTATAAGGGAATATTCTAAATTAGACTCGTGTACGAACCTTAAAGGTCTTTTTTGAACTTGAATTTTGGAACTTTGATTCCTGCTTCGGGTTTCATCGATTAATTACAAAGTAATAAATATTGTCCATAGTATATTTTCACAAGAAAGATTCAGGTCATTTAACATTTCTCGTGTGGAAATATTCCAGCTTTGCCATTTTTGAATATTATATCTCTCTGTGGCATTAAAAAGAGCCAAATTGTGATTTCCGAAACAAAGGTTGGATTGTTATAATATAGTCCCAAAAACTATATGACACGAGCGAAACAACTTTTTGAAATTGAATTGGTAAGAAGTGAGCCAGTAAAGATGAGTATAAACTGGAGAAGTGCTAATTGGATTAGTACAAATAGTTACGAATTCGATGACCTAAAACTACTAATTGCTCAGTGAAAATATATTGATTTATTTAGAAATGTATGTATTGATTTAAAAAGGGCCACATGAATCGACGACGTGACAAATGGAAAACTTTAAATAAATAACTCGATTGTATAATATTTTCAATTTTATTGAAACAATGAGAAGACTATATTGTGAAATTTGCAAAAAGAGTACGTCACCTTCGCCAACATAATGTTAAATTACACAAGTTATATTGCATGAAAATAGAAAAACATGAATTACTTACACACTCAAACTATTTGACCTTACTTTATACATTCGTCACTTCACGTCCACGATTTAAAAAAAAACAATTTGGTTTTCTTTCTTTTAAGAAAAACTCTAAAGAATTGTTAAAACTCTGGAACCAGGCGCTATGACAACTAAATTGACCAATTGCTTCAGAGTGGTCTCTAAAAACAAAAACAAGTTTCTCGTCACTTTTCGCTTACCAAATATTTTTTGAAGTTATACAAATTGAAAAATTGAAACTTTTATACCTGCAAAAATGTTTAATTTGAATATCGAATACTTAACTACAAAATCTGAGCATTCAAAGCTTTAGAGTATTTACGATTGAAATAAAATAATTTACAATTCGTCAGTTCATCAAACAATTTGATCAGACTTTTTTCGAACTAATTAGCGATTAGGAGTGGACTGGGAATTAAAAACATTTCAAATATTTTACGGCAATCCAAGGGATCGTGCAAAAATTAATTAAGGGATTTAATATTATTCAAAAGATTTCAAGGGCTTATCAGAGTTTAAAGTAACATTTATGGGATTGCAAAGAATTTCCTAAACTTCATGGGAATTTTTAAATATTTCATAGGAATTGGAACGATTTAGGGCATTTTTAATGATTTTAAAGGACATAAGAGAATGTCGAAGATTTAAAAGAATTTTATGTGAAGATTTTAAGTGGTTTTTATAACGGATTTCAATAGGTATAAAAAATTCTAAGCAATCTATAATATTTCTATAAATTTAAAAGAATTTCACAAGAATTGAGGAATTTCGTACTATTTTAAAGATTTGAAGGTAATTTCAAATATGTCAGTTAATATGTATTTTTGAAGAATTTTCTTGAATTGGAAAGATTTGGAAGGATCTTCTAGAATTTATAAGATGTTAGGAGTTTGAAAAATATTCCAAGGAATTTCAGAAGATTTCTAAGATTTATGAATATTTCAAAGGATTTTCAAGAAATTTTATGATATTTTCGAGGATTTCAGTAATTCAAAGGGATTTTAAAGGCCTTCAGAAAGGTATCTTAATAAATTTCCCAGGTTCTTAAAAGATTTATTAAAAATCAAATATTGACCATTTTTTCTTATGATGTCAATAGATGTCAGTAATTCAAAGGGATGGTAAAGGTTTTTGAAGGATTCAAAATGTTTGAGGTTTTTTCAAGAATTCCAGGGAATCTTCAAGATATTTTAAAAAAATTTAAAGAAATTTCTAGGGATTTTAATGATTTTAAGAAAATTCAAGAAAATTTAATGCAATTTTAAAGAATTTCGTAGAATTTCAAAACATTTGCAAGGATTTTAAAGAGCCTAAGGTATACATACTTCAAAAGATTCCAAGGGATTCTTAAACGATTGTAACAAATTTAATTAAATTGTTGAGGATTTGAATGATTTTAAGAAATTTTAAAATCTGTTAAGGGATTTGAATACATTTTTCAAGGTTTCAGGAAATATTATCAGCTTTCATGGAATTTCACGTGATTTTCAGACATTTCATTGGATTACAATGGATTGTGAATATTTTAAGCGATTTTATGATACTTTAAGAGGCCTCAAAAGGAATTTCAGGAAATTTGAGGTATTTTAACAGGATTTCCATGATTTAAAAAGGTTTATAATTTTTTTTCAATTTTAAGAAGTACAGTTTTCAAAGGATCATTTGAAGAGCCATGAATCGTTGAAGATGATAGTATCCACACAAAACCTATCGAATGCTTGTATTAACATATTTTTGTACATTTTATTCAGAATTGTTAATCTTAGGTGAATCGAGTTGAAACTCAACATTCCTTTCACAATTAGCCACAGAAAACGAATAAAATATTACTTTTCAAACAAGACCCCCATAAGTCTGTTTATGGGGTCCCAAAAAACCCCATAAGTGAAAAAATGGGCTATGCGAGTTTTTAGCCCTAATTATGAGTTTTTTTTGCGGTTTCTTAATGCAATTTGTTTCTATCGCATAAAATATTACTTTGTATTGATAATTATATTTCTACATAAAAATTTAAAATAATTAATGATTGTTTTCATCAATTTCATTTTAGAATGGAGAATTTTCAATTATATTGAGGTAATAGTTAATTGAGTTTGAAAAACATAATTGTTTAAACAATTTGTTATTTTTGGTTAATAACATTGTCTTTGAATAATGATAGAAATTGCGTTTTTTTTTACATTTTAAACTTTCTGTCCACTTTTCAATTGAAGTGAGTCAACATTTACTTTGATCCAGCTACAATAATTATTTAAACAAATTATTATTGTTTATATTACTCTTCTTCTACATTAATACTAGCTGGTTGCGGTTTTTCCTAAAATTTTTAACTTTTTGCCCACTTTTCAATTTAAGTAAAGTAACAATTAATTAAAGTTGACAAAAATAATTGCTTCAACAAATCATTTTATTACTATCTTTATCTATATTAATTTCAGATAGTTGCGCTTATTTTCTGAAATTTCTAACTTTTCGGCTAGTTTTTACTCAGCGAGATAATAATTAATGCAAGATAACAAACATAGTTGTTCAAACAATTTATTATTGTTCATAACTATCTTTCAAAAAAGTTTCTAGCTAGTTAGTTAGCTAGAAAGTTGCGGTTTTTTGTGAAATGTTTAACTTTGATTTATCTTCTTAGTTATGAGAAAATAATAAATAAACATAAGAGAGAACCATATTTCACCAATCTTTTCTTTTTGTGAATATATTTTTCTGAAATAAAGCAGATATTTGAAATATTCTTTAAATTTTCTATATGGATCACAGTAAATGTAAATTTTCCTTGAAGCAGCCACTGAGAGTTTTTTTTCTTTATATTAATATTAATATTTAATATTTGTTCGTAACATGCAATAATTATCAACTCACTAAGTGAAAAGTTGTCAAAAAGTTGAAAAATTAAGGAGAAATCTCAACTTTCCAGCAATTATCTGAGAAAAGCTAACAAAAAGTGGAAAATTTCAGAAAAAAACCGCAACTGTCTAGAATTAATTATATTTATTATTTATTATTATATTAATTGTAGGACAGGATCGTTTTCACCAATAATGACTTGTTCAAACAATGACATTATTGAAAATAATGATAAATTGTTCAAACAATTAATTTTGTTAACTTTATTTAATTATTTACCTCACTATAATTGCTAAAAACAATAATAAATTCTTTAAATAGTTCATTTGAATAAATGCAATAAATCATAATTAGTGCAAGCAAAATGTAAAGGGAGACGTTGAGTTTTAACTCGATTCACCTGATATTGACGATTCTGAATAAAATTGACAAAAACGTCTTCTTTTCAATGGAAAACACTTGTTAAACTTCATAGTGCTTCCGCTACGTCTAAATATAATTTTTTTCAAAACAAACACAATTTTTTGTGTGGATCCGAACAAATTTCCGGGCGATATGCATGGAAATTCGAAAAAAGAGCTTGGATCACCCTAGTGTACACCCGTTTGGTAGAGTTGTCAACCCCTCGTCCGTAACGGTAGACAGTTCCTAAATTTAATTAATATATTGGCATGAAATAATGTTTTTTTTTTGCTGTCTGACTTATACTAACTTTATGACATTGTTGTTTCCAATTCTTCGTTTTTTCATATTACTTTGGAAGCAAAACAAGTGTCTTGGAGTAGCGTCTATGTCTTCGAAACTCGACACCGAACGTCGTCGTCGGGGTTTCGATACGACAGGAAAGGGTGGTTTTACGAGCCGGGAATGTTGGCATCCCCCCAAGTAACCATTCATTAATAGCCGCTCCTCGAGAAAGCTCAGAGTGGGTAGATAATGTGCTCGAATGTCCTTCGAGCTGTTGGCTTTATGTCCGTTTAATTGGGCAAGATAGACGAGAATGTATTGTTATGTTAATTCACGACATGAATTTCCCATTAATGCTTCAAATTTCTCAGCATTTTCTTTTTACTAGCAATAAATCGTCTTTCCCTAAAGAAACTTTACTCCTCATTCTTAAAGTCCCGAATACAACTGAGGGCCCGGATACAATAGGGGCACATACAATTTTCTCTGGCGAAAACTGAGTCCCCTGGAGGCTTTCAGAAAAAATTTTAAATATCAATTTTTGAACGCTGTATCTGGATGCTAAACTTTATTGCGCATCTTTTTTCACATAGAGAAACTGTTTGAGATTTTTGAGTTTTAAAATTAAAGCAAAATATTTTCTTTTGGGAAAAAGCAATTTTTATTCTATTTTCATTTCAATTCGTGCCCATTTCGTCAGTGTTTGCAATCTTTCAAAGAAATTCTTCATTGTGTTATTTGACTGATCAAAAAATCAGGATATAAAAATGTTTGTTCAGAAACATTTTAATTTCTTTCTGACGCTGAGCGTAAATTTGACTTCTATGTCTTCTAGCATTTCGTTTGTCGAGGGAAATTTGACCAGGCAAAAACTTCTGGTGACGAAAATTCCGAGAAAGGTTATGATAAAGTTCTTCAGAAAGTTTCAGACCGAAATGTAAAATAATTTAGGAGTTATGATTTTAGTTTATGACAGCCCTTATTGCATCGGAGCCCTCGATTATAAAAAAATGTACTGTTTGGTAAGTTCGCTGAAGCGTATCAGTATTCCCCAAATCCTACTTTTCCTAATGTCTATCTTACACAAAGTTTCACCCAATTTTTATTTTTCCAAATTACAATTAGGGATCAGTTCCATGTTTCCGATTTAAAGTTTAGCATAATTTTTCTTTGACCGGATTGCCATTTGTTATAAAATGTGAATTTTTTCGAACTGCCATTTATCATGATAATCATTATTCCAAATCCTCATGTAACAGTTATTTTGTATCGAAATTACGATTCCAGTGAATAACAAATGACAAATAGCAATTTGTGAAAATAAAAAATAGGGCGAATGGTAATTTGGAAAAATATAAATGATGACCAAATGACAATTTGAGAAAATCATATTAGGGAAAATGGTACTTCAGCAAAATAAAAAATAAGGGAACTGGTAAGTCCAAAAAACGAAGATCATGACAATCAGCAATTCAAAAATAAAAATAAGGGCAAATGGTAATTCTTGATAATAAAAATGATGACAAGGGGCCTTAAAACAAATACGTTTTCTATAGAAAGTGTATGTAACTTAAAGATTAGCTTAACGGTCCCCATTGACAATTCGGAAATACAAACATTATGCCGAATGGTCATTCGGAACAATAATACTTGAAGCAAGTGGTAATTTGGAAAAATAAAAATTAGGTTAGACGGCAATTCTGCTAAATACAAATTTGGTCCAACTGTTATTTTATCAAATGAATAACGGTAAAAGGCACATTAGGAAAAATATAATTTGGGGAATATTCATGTGTATCAATTTAGTTTATTCATCAGTTAATCAAATCTGCTCAATTTTCTACATTGTGAATGAAACAATCTTTTAAAATTTTACAATTTCAAATGAACATCTTTTAAATGAAACCAATTAGAAAGCAGACATCTCGCGATCAGGACACTTTCGAATTGTAAGAGCATTCCATTCTTTATCCCCTACTAGCAACACCGTTATATTCTAGAGTTGGTTACACTTCGCCCTATTCTCTCGGGACGGAAACGAAAAACTCTCGCTAACTCGCATCTGTTTCAATTTATATCGCCGACACTCCTAGCCGGTACGAAAGAACGGAAACGAAAATGCCGGGCTCTCTTCTAGCTATACCGGTAGGGTAAGACCGCAGATCACAGAAGTTTTTTAAATTTGTTCTTTTTTGTTCAGCGAAAGATTTCCTATTTTCTTGCGAGGCAAAAGAGTATATATTTGAAATTCGAATATAAGAGCAATAAGAGAATTGAACCTGAGGGTAGGATAGTTATCGGCACCAGAAGTAAAAATATAGCAAAGCTAAAATTGTGATATATAATTGGCTGTGTCAAAGTGTACCGAAATTTCGCTACAAATAGTCGGATTTTTTCGGTGTGAATAGGCGGATATGGTAAAGGGGTTATTTGTATTGAAATTTCGGTACGAATAGCTGGATTCGTACCGAAATATCCATATTTGTGCCGAAATTTCCGTACACGTAGATACTTTCTATATAATTATGTACTTGAACCCACTGTCCGTATGGTAACGTGACCAGGGCCTAACAAGAAAAGGATAAGAGTAAAGTTAACGCGGTTGGCATGCAATTCCTGCGGAATTCGTGAGGTAAAACGCTAATGGACAAAGTCAGATTTGAGTCAAACCAGGTCAACTGTAACACATTTTCCATGAAAACCTAAATTATGAAATAAATGATATATTTGTAAAGTACACGGTGATAAAAAAACAATTTGAAGGAATTTTTTTAATATTTCTTTTTTTGTTTGTTATTTTGTTACATAAACATTTGAACACTATTTTCTTACAAAAAGCATGAGGGATAATTCACAAAATAGATGATAGGTTCTAGATTCTACAAATCTTATAACTGTTTATTACTTCTATAAGTTTCAAGAAAATGTATTAATATCATAAGTCAATCGATTCGCCCTGACTCAATAAATATTTTATAATGTTGTATCAACTTTGAATTATGTGAATGAAAGAAGTTTTACTGTAAAAAAACCCATTTTAAACATATTTTAAAGTGCTTTGAAGAATGTGATAAATATTTTTAGAAATCCTTTGGTGAATTTTGAGATATTGGTGGTGACAATCAGGCCTCCAAATTTGATCAATTTATCAGCAACTGTCTTCAAGATATCGTGTCCACAAAAAAGTATCACATTCATACACAGACACATATGCAGCCAGACAATTGCTTATTTGATTGCTTTCTGTTGAACATTTTTTAATTAATGAACATTTAACTGAACAAATAATTTTTTTTCTCCAAACAGTTACAATTACAAAGTTTCCTCTATAAGGAAGCAAAATTGATTTAAAAAAATGTTGATTTTAAAAAATGTATTCAGAAAACCAATTATATATCTAGAAAATGATTTTAATTTTTTCACTGATGTTGTCATAATTTAAACTTTGCTTACAAAAATGAAAAATTATTATTTTGGAAAGAGAAGATTTTAAAGAATTACGAATTTAATAGTTAGATAAATTTTATAACATTTTCTTAAAAGGACCCCGCACAAGATACATGCATATTTGGCTTTCGGTTGACTTGCCTAAACGTTTTAGAATAATAATAAATTTATTCAATAAAAAACAATAATTTCCTCGAAATTCAGGAAACGTGAAATTAAATGATACAGGAAAAATCACAAAAATTTCAGGAAATTTTTCGGTCACCCTGGAAAATCCTTCAATTTTAAAGTTTCGATTTAAAAAATACTTTCAATTATCTGTATCCAAAATTTGAAAAATTTCAATTTGGTAGTCCATAAAGAATAACGAAGTGTCTCGTCGTCCCGAAATTCGGGATGACTAGCCCGTTTTCAACATTTGGCTAGTCGTCCCGAAAATTATGTATTTTTTTTTTTTATTTCTCTCCTTTTGAGTAAGCCGAAGATTAACAAAACTGCTCTTCATCCCTAATTGAAAATAAATGTTAAAAAACGGATAGAACTAAGAGTTAGGTTATATTTTATAAAGTGTAGTCTTTTAAGCTTTAACGTATCTAAATTATGTTATGTATTTGCACTGTGTCACCGCAGTCTCAAGGTCGTTCGAAACTTTCCCATGATTTCCGTGCTCTGATTGGACCTTCCTTTGATGTGATCTATAGACTCTTGACTAGATACACTTGTTGCCTTTGTATTTAGAATCAATCATTCATTTGTAAAGAGTAAAATTCAATAATTATTCGCTCTAGCACTCTAAAACACTTTTTTGTGATCCAAAAATTAATTGAATTAATTCTACAATGATGATTTATCATAAAAAATTTATTTAAACATTTAATAATTCCCAAAAAGCAAGTTCTTTACTGCCAATGAGACAGCCGATGCGACGCATGCGCAGTACAGTTGGGGAGCCGAATTGAGAGCACTGCATCTTTATTCGGTTTTTCGTTCGATTTTGCGTGTTATTGCGCGTTGGTTAACGATCACGTGACATATAGATCAGCTGTTCTGTGTGCCAGCCTATACTGGCCGTAACACCCCTACCCCTTTTCCAACGCCTCGTGGGGGCGGGAAGGCA
>CAKNXH010079307.1:0-11476 GCA_932178445.1 Andricus quercusramuli | reverse complement strand
TTAACTTTTCACTGTAAAAGAAAGGTTAACATTTACTTTTCAGTTACTCTATGAACATTGAAATAAATAAAAGCAGGTGTATGAAGTTAAGTGAGGTTCTGTTTCAGAAAAACATTTAATATTCTTACGTACCTTCGCAAAATTTGAGAAATATATCTGCCAATAGTTTAAACTAAATTTTCTCCACTTGAGTTTTGTTTATAAAGAACTTCTACGTTATTTATTAAACTGATTAATACAGATTACGTTTCTAACATGAAACACAAAAAAGGACTTGATTAACTGGCGAAGTAGACTCGATTTCAATGTTGGGAACATTGCTTCCGAACCCGCAATGTGCTCTTCTTACACTTTGGCATAATTTTATTAAACCTAATTAATATTTATGTAACATCAAAAGTTTAAACTGAAATGCACCTGTCAATAAAGTGAACGACAGTACCACTACTACCACTCCGATACAAAATTTAGCGTCATTCACGCCACTCGAACTCTCTGACTCGGTGGCGTTGCAAAACGGACAACCCGGTATGGCACGACTCTGGGCCATGAAATTAGCCCTATCTGGGCCGGATCATGCCAGCCCGATCGGGGCCAGATTGGTAATAGGGACAATATATGGCGATTTCTGCGAGGGTTTATGTAACGATTGAAATGAAAAAACCTTATTCCCGGATTCACCAGAAGAAGATAAGTAACGAGAGTTTGGGACTCCTTTTTTCGTACGAATAGTGAATATTGCGGTTATAGATCAGAAGGGTGTGAGATTGGTGTCGCTCATTGTGGTGACTCACGAAACAGAGTGTTAAAATATCCGATTCTTATTACAGATATTCAAAATCTATATTCGAATCCGGGAAATAAAATTCTTCACCACAAAATAAGGAATAGGCTAATATATCTGACGTTACAATATCATGCTCACAATGTCTGCTTTCCCCGGAATTGAAGTCTTCAGCCCCAAAATGGGATTACTGCTGTATGCGAATGACTCATGGCTCCCTTTGATGCACGTCGATATCATTCGTCAGAGATTAAATTAAATCTTTATGCTGATGTTAATGAAGAAACGTTAGGCATAAGATTGGCAGGCTTTGTTTTCATAAACAAATACATTGTTGAGAAATTCCACAACTATGCGTAGCGCGTCCGACATAAGTAAGGAAAGTTCTCGACCATTCTTTCCGTACGAATAGTGAATATGCGGCGCGAGCGCAGAATGCAGAATTATTTGAATCCGAGAATAAATTAAACTTTTTCACACAAAAATATGGAATAGCTAATCTAAGCTGTGGCATACTGCATTGATGTGATGCGCGCCGACATCATACGTCAGGTCTGTGTATCCCTTTGCCCTTTACGCTTTACCGACATTACCGACCGCGTAGAAATTGAATCTTCATGCTGATATAAATGAAGAAATGTAAGTCATATGATGGGCAGGCTTTGTTTTCATAAACGAATAAACTTTTTCAGCATTCCACAACTATGAGTCACTTGACTGACATCATTTCTTTGGTAATGTTAATATCAAATTCTTCAGGGGTCCTTCTTTGATATCTGTCGACAGGAAACTGACGCCACTTTTTTCAAAGAAATTGGTGAAAAACCTATGTCTAACGTTCTTCAGTCTTTAGTTTCATCAACAAATTATTTATTTATAAATGCCATGAGTATGCGTTACTTGTCTGGCGTCATCTCTTTCATATTTTTTAATATCAAATTCTCTTTGATTATTGCCGACAAATTGGTTATTGGTAGCTGACCTGAGACTATTTCACAAAAGTTGATATAAGGACATCAGCGAACTATTTTTTTTTCAGTTCACACCCAGAGTCTGATGTTAAACCATGAAAAGCAAGAAGAACTAAAGAGTAGAATAAATACACATTTGAATAAGGATCTAGAAATTATTAAGTGTATTGAAGTATGATCAAGAAGTTTTCAGAGAAGATTATTGTTGAAGATTTAATAGAAAATTTATTTGTCTAAATTTAACTGAAAAACATTAATTTTAAATATTTGAATAATGTTGCACGTGGAAAAAATCTACTATCATTGAAGAAGCTGATCAATTTGGAGGTGATATGCTATATGACATTACTGCTGTGAATAAAATGAATACGAATGATGACAATACTGCAAAAGGATTGAATTCTCGCAGAAATAAAAGAAATGTGTTAGGAGAATCAGTTGTGCCTGATGTATTTTGGAAGAGTGTACAATCACATCCAGATTGTGGAAAAAAAGAATGAATTCAGTGCTAGCGTTTTTTTTTTCAAAATAGCACACACACCCCAGAATCAAATTATGCTCACCACGGCATATAGAAATTGAACTTACGGTTTACTAAGCAAGTTGTTAAAGTTGTATATTAGGGTGGTTCTTATTTTCTGATTTTGGATTCTTCTTGGTCTCAACCCCCTATTTTGTTGGAGTGACCAAAAAAGTGATCTCCGTCAAATTTGAGCGAAATTGTTTCTCATGCAATTAACATGGGGGAAAGTACCGTAAACTTTTAAATGCAGGTAATTTTTGTTAAATTTCATTGTAAGTTAAAAACAGAATTTCGTGGAGATATATTTTTTCAACATAGTCTAAACATCATAATTGTACAGAGTCCGAAATCCCGAAAATCTATAAGGGAATATTCTAAATTAGACTCGTGTACGAACCTTAAAGGTCTTTTTTGAACTTGAATTTTGGAACTTTGATTCCTGCTTCGGGTTTCATCGATTAATTACAAAGTAATAAATATTGTCCATAGTATATTTTCACAAGAAAGATTCAGGTCATTTAACATTTCTCGTGTGGAAATATTCCAGCTTTGCCATTTTTGAATATTATATCTCTCTGTGGCATTAAAAAGAGCCAAATTGTGATTTCCGAAACAAAGGTTGGATTGTTATAATATAGTCCCAAAAACTATGTGACACGAGCGAAACAACTTTTTGAAATTGAATTGGTAAGAAGTGAGCCAGTAAAGATGAGTATAAACTGGAGAAGTGCTAATTGGATTAGTACAAATAGTTACGAATTCGATGACGGAAAACTACTAATTGCTCAGTGAAAATATATTGATTTATTTAGAAATGTATGTATTGATTTAAAAAGGGCCACATGAATCGACGACGTGACAAATGGAAAACTTTAAATAAATAACTCGATTGTGTAATATTTTCAATTTTATTGAAACAATGAGAAGACTATATTGTGAAATTTGCAAAAAGAGTACGTCACCTTCGCCAACATAATGTTAAATTACACAAGTTATATTGCATGAAAATAGAAAAACATGAATTACTTACACACTCAAACTATTTGACCTTACTTTATTCATTCGTCACTTCACGTCCACGATTTAAAAAAAAACAATTTGGTTTTCTTTCTTTTAAGAAAAAGTCTAAAGAATTGTTAAAACTCTGGAACCAGGCGCTATGACAACTAAATTGACCAATTGCTTCAGAGTGGTCTCTAAAAACAAAAACAAGTTTCTCGTCACTTTTCGCTTACCAAATATTTTTTGAAGTTATACAAATTGAAAAAGTGAAACTTTCATACCTGCAAAAATGTTTAATTTGAATATCGAATACTTAACTACAAAATCTGAGCATTCAAAGCTTTAGAGTATTTACGATTGAAATAAAATAATTTACAATTCGTCAGTTCATCAAACAATTTGATCAGACTTTTTTCGAACTAATTAGCGATTAGGAGTGGACTGGGAATTAAAAACATTTCAAATATTTTACGGCAATCCAAGGGATCGTGCAAAAATTAATTAAGGGATTTAATATTATTCAAAAGATTTCAAGGGCTTATCAGAGTTTAAAGTAACATTTATGGGATTGCAAAGAATTTCCTAAACCTCATGGGAATTTTTAAATATTTCATAGGAATTGGAACGATTTAGGGCATTTTTAATGATTTTAAAGGACATAAGAGAATGTCGAAGATTTAAAAGAATTTTATGTGAAGATTTTAAGTGGTTTTTATAACGGATTTTAATAGGTATAAAAAATTCTAAGCAATCTATAATATTTCTATAAATTTAAAAGAATTTCACAAGAATTGAGGAATTTCGTAGGATTTTAAAGATTTGAAGGTAATTTCAAATATGTCGGTTAATATGTATTTTTGAAGAATTTTCTTGAACTGGAAAGATTTGGAAGGATTTTCTAGAATTTATAAGATGTTAGGAGTTTGAAAAATATTCCAAGGAATTTCAGAAGATTTCTAAGATTTATGAATATTTCAAAGGATTTTCAAGAAATTTTATGATATTTTCGAGGATTTCAGTAATTCAAAGGGATTTTAAAGGCCTTCAGAAAGGTATCTTAATAAATTTCCCAGGTTCTTAAAAGATTTATTAAAAATCAAATATTGACCATTTTTTCTTATGATGTCAATAGATGTCAGTAATTCAAAGGGATGGTAAAGGTTTTTGAAGGATTCAAAATGTTTGAGGTTTTTTCAAGAATTCCAGGGAATCTTCAAGATATTTTAAAAAAATTTAAAGAAATTTCCAGGGATTTTAATGATTTTAAGAAAACTCAAGAAAATTTAATGCAATTTTAAAGAATTTCGTAGAATTTCAAAACATTTGCAAGGATTTTAAAGAGCCTAAGGTATACATACCTCAAAAGATTCCAAGGGATTCTTAAACGATTGTAACAAATTTAATTAAATTGTTGAGGATTTGAATGATTTTAAGAAATTTTAAAATCTGTTAAGGGATTTGAATACATTTTTCAAGGTTTCAGGAAATATTATCAGCTTTCATGGAATTTCACGTGATTTTCAAAGACATTTCATTGGATTACAATGGATTGTGAATATTTTAAGCGATTTTATGATACTTTAAGGGGCCTCAAAAGGAATTTCAGGAAATTTGAGGTATTTTAACAGGATTTCCATGATTTAAAAAGGTTTATAATTTTTTTTCAATTTTAAGAAGTACAGTTTTCAAAGGATCATTTGAAGAGCCATGAATCGTTGAAGATGATAGTATCCACACAAAACCTATCGAATGCTTGTATTAACATATTTTTGTACATTTTATTCAGAATTGTTAATCTTAGGTGAATCGAGTTGAAACTCAACATTCCTTTCACAATTAGCCACAGAAAACGAATAAAATATTACTTTTCAAACAAGACCCCCATAAGTCTGTTTATGGGGTCCCAAAAAACCCCATAAGTGAAAAAATGGGCTATGCGAGTTTTTAGCCCTAATTATGAGTTTTTTTTGCGGTTTCTTAATGCAATTTGTTTCTATCGCATAAAATATTACTTTGTATTGATAATTATATTTCTACATAAAAATTTAAAATAATTAATGATTGTTTTCATCAATTTCATCTTAGAATGGAGAATTTTCAATTATATTGAGGTAATAGTTAATTGAGTTTGAAAAACATAATTGTTTAAACAATTTGTTATTTTTGGTTAATAACATTGTCTTTGAATAATGATAGAAATTGCGTTTTTTTTACATTTTAAACTTTCTGTCCACTTTTCAATTGAAGTGAGTCAACATTTAATTTGATCCAGCTACAATAATTATTTAAACAAATTATTATTGTTTATATTACTCTTCTTCTACATTAATACTAGCTGGTTGCGGTTTTTCCTAAAATTTTTAACTTTTTGCCCACTTTTCAATTTAAGTAAAGTAACAATTAATTAAAGTTGACAAAAATAATTGCTTCAACAAATCATTTTATTACTATCTTTATCTATATTAATTTCAGATAGTTGCGCTTATTTTCTGAAATTTCTAACTTTTCGGCTAGTTTTTACTTAGCGAGATAATAATTAATGCAAGATAACAAACATAGTTGTTCAAACAATTTATTATTGTTCATAACTATCTTTCAAAAAAGTTTCTAGCTAGTTAGTTAGCTAGAAAGTTGCGGTTTTTTGTGAAATGTTTAACTTTGATTTATCTTCTTAGTTATGAGAAAATAATAAATAAACATAAGAGAGGACCATATTTCACCAATCTTTTCTTTTTGTGAATATATTTTTCTGAAATAAAGCAGATATTTGAAATATTCTTTAAATTTTCTATATGGATCACAGTAAATGTAAATTTTCCTTGAAGCAGCCACTGAGAGTTTTTTTTCTTTATATTAATATTAATATTTAATATTTGTTCGTAACATGCAATAATTATCAACTCACTAAGTGAAAAGTTGTCAAAAAGTTGAAAAATTAAGGAGAAATCTCAACTTTCCAGCAATTATCTGAGAAAAGATAACAAAAAGTGGAAAATTTCAGAAAAAAACCGCAACTGTCTAGAATTAATTATATTTATTATTTATTATTATATTAATTGTAGGACAGGATCGTTTTCACCAATAATGACTTGTTCAAACAATGACATTATTGAAAATAATGATAAATTGTTCAAACAATTAATTTTGTTAACTTTATTTAATTATTTACCTCACTATAATTGCTAAAAACAATAATAAATTCTTTAAATAGTTCATTTGAATATCTAATCATCTGTACAAAATAGTATTTCATGTATTAGAAACAATGATGATTTAAAAAACCGCAATAAATCATAATTAGTGCAAGCAAAATGTAAAGGGAGACGTTGAGTTTTAACTCGATTCACCTGATATTGACGATTCTGAATAAAATTGACAAAAACGTCTTCTTTTCAATGGAAAACACTTGTTAAACTTCATAGTGCTTCCGCTACGTCTAAATATAATTTTTTTCAAAACAAACAAAATTTTTTGTGTGGATCCGAACAAATTTCCGGGCGATATGCATGGAAATTCGAAAAAAGAGCTTGGATCACCCTAGTGTACACCCGTTTGGTAGAGTTGTCAACCCCTCGTCCGTAACGGTAGACAGTTCCTAAATTTAATTAATATATTGGCATGAAATGTTTTTTTTTTTGCTGTCTGACTTATACTAACTTTATGACATTGTTGTTTCCAATTCTTCGTTTTTTCATATTACTTTGGAAGCAAAACAAGTGTCTTGGAGTAGCGTCTATGTCTTCGAAACTCGACACCGAACGTCGTCGTCGGGGTTTCGATACGACAGGAAAGGGTGGTTTTACGAGCCGGGAATGTTGGCATCCCCCCAAGTAACCATTCATTAATAGCCGCTCCTCGACAAAGCTCAGAGTGGGTAGATAATGTGCTCGAATGTCCTTCGAGCTGTTGGCTTTATGTCCGTTTAATTGGGCAAGATAGACGAGAATGTATTGTTATGTTAATTCACGACATGAATTTCCCATTAATGCTTCAAATTTCTCAGCATTTTCTTTTCACTAGCAATAAATCGTCTTTCCCTAAAGAAACTTTACTCCTCATTCTTAAAGTCCCGAATACAACTGAGGGCCCGGATACAATAGGGGCACATACAATTTTCTCTGGCGAAAACTGAGTCCCCTGGAGGCTTTCAGAAAAAATTTTAAATATCAATTTTTGAACGCTGTATCTGGATGCTAAACTTTATTGCGCATCTTTTTTCACATAGAGAAACTGTTTGAGATTTTTGAGTTTTAAAATTAAAGCAAAATATTTTCTTTTGGGAAAAAGCAATTTTTATTCTATTTTCATTTCAATTCGTGCCCATTTCGTCAGTGTTTGCAATCTTTCAAAGAAATTCTTCATTGTGTTATTTGACTGATCAAAAAATCAGGATATAAAAATGTTTGTTCAGAAACATTTTAATTTCTTTCTGACGCTGAGCGTAAATTTGACTTCTATGTCTTCTAGCATTTCGTTTGTCGAGGGAAATTTGACCAGGCAAAAACTTCTGGTGACGAAAATTCCGAGAAAGGTTATGATAAAGTTCTTCAGAAAGTTTCAGACCGAAATGGAAAATAATTTAGGAGTTATGATTTTAGTTTATGACAGCCCTTATTGCATCGGAGCCCTCGATTATAAAAAAATGTACTGTTTGGTAAGTTCGCTGAAGCGTATCAGTATTCCCCAAATCCTACTTCTCCTAATGTCTATCTTACACAAAGTTTCACCCAATTTTTATTTTTCCAAATTACAATTAGGGATCAGTTCCATGTTTCCGAATTAAAGTTTAGCATAATTTTTCTTTGACCGGATTGCCATTTGTTATAAAATGTGAATTTTTTCGAACTGCCATTTATCATGATAATCATTATTCCAACTCCTCATGTAACAGTTATTTTGTATCGAAATTACGATTCCAGTGAATAACGAATGACAAATAGCAATTTGTGAAAATAAAAAATAGGGCGAATGGTAATTTGGAAAAATATAAATGATGACCAAATGACAATTTGAGAAAATCATATTAGGGAAAATGGTACTTCAGCAAAATAAAAAATAAGGGAACTGGTAAGTCCAAAAAACGAAGATCATGACAATCAGCAATTCACAAATAAAAATAAGGGCAAATGGTAATTCTTGATAATAAAAATGATGACAAGGGGCCTTAAAACAAATACGTTTTCTATAGAAAGTGTATGTAACTTAAAGATTAGCTTAACGGTCCCCATTGACAATTCGGAAATACAAAAATTATGCCGAATGGTCATTCGGAACAATAATACTTGAAGCAAGTGGTAATTTGGAAAAATAAAAATTAGGTTAGACGGCAATTCTGCTAAATACAAATTTGGTCCAACTGTTATTTTATCAAATGAATAACGGTAAAAGGCACATTAGGAAAAATATAATTTGGGGAATATTCGTGTGTATCAATTTAGTTTATTCATCAGTTAATCAAATCTGCTCAATTTTCTACATTGTGAATGAAACAATCTTTTAAAATTTTACAATTTCAAATGAACATCTTTTAAATGAAACCAATTAGAAAGCAGACATCTCGCGATCAGGACACTTTTGAATTGTAAGAGCATTCCATTCTTTATCCCCTACTAGCAACACCGTTATATTCTAGAGTTGGTTACACTTCGCCCTATTCTCTCGGGACGGAAACGAAAAACTCTCGCTAACTCGCATCTGTTTCAATTTATATCGCCGACACTCCTAGCCGGTACGAAAGAACGGAAACGAAAATGCCGGGCTCTCTTCTAGCTATACCGGCAGGGTAAGACCGCAGATCACAGAAGTTTTTTAAATTTGTTCTTTTTTGTTCAGCGAAAGATTGCCTATTTTCTTGCGAGGCAAAAGAGTATATATTTGAAATTCGAATATAAGAGCAATAAGAGAATTGAACCTGAGGGTAGGATAGTTATCGGCACCAGAAGTAAAAATATAGCAAAGCTAAAATTGTGATATATAATTGGCTGTGTCAAAGTGTACCGAAATTTCGCTACAAATAGTCGGATTTTTTCGGTGTGAATAGGCGGATATGGTAAAGGGGTTATTTGTATTGAAAGTTCGGTACGAATAGCTGGATTCGTACCGAAATATCCATATTTGTGCCGAAATTTCCGTACACGTAGATACTTTCTATATAATTATGTACTTGAACCCACTGTCCGTATGGTAACGTGACCAGGGCCTAACAAGAAAAGGATAAGAGTAAAGTTAACGCGGTTGGCATGCAATTCCTGCGGAATTCGTGAGGTAAAACGCTAATGGACAAAGTCAGATTTGAGTCAAACCAGGTCAACTGTAACACATTTTCCATGAAAACCTAAATTATGAAATAAATGATATATTTGTAAAGTACACGGTGATAAAAAAACAATTTGAAGGAATTTTTTTAATATTTCTTTTTTTGTTTGTTATTTTGTTACATAAACATTTGAACACTATTTTCTTACAAAAAGCATGAGGGATAATTCACAAAATAGATGATAGGTTCTAGATTCTACAAATCTTATAACTGTTTATTACTTCTATAAGTTTCAAGAAAATGTATTAATATCATAAGTCAATCGATTCGCCCTGACTCAATAAATATTTTATAATGTTGTATCAACTTTGAATTATGTGAATGAAAGAAGTTTTACTGTAAAAAAACCCATTTTAAACATATTTTAAAGTGCTTTGAAGAATGTGATAAATATTTTTAGAAATCCTTTGGTGAGTTTTGAGATATTGGTGGTGACAATCAGGCCTCCAAATTTGATCAATTTATCAGCAACTGTCTTCAAGATATCGTGTCCACAAAAAAGTATCACATTCATACACAGACACATATGCAGCCAGACAATTGCTTATTTGATTGCTTTCTGTTGAACATTTTTTAATTAATGAACATTTAACTGAACAAATAATTTTTTTTCTCCAAACAGTTACAATTACAAAGTTTCCTCTATAAGGAAGCAAAATTGATTTAAAAAAATGTTGATTTTAAAAAATGTATTCAGAAAACCAATTATATATCTAGAAAATGATTTTAATTTTTTCACTGATGTTGTCATAATTTAAACTTTGCTTACAAAAATGAAAAATTATTATTTTGGAAAGAGAAGATTTTAAAGAATTACGAATTTAATAGTTAGATAAATTTTATAACATTTTCTTAAAAGGACCCCGCACAAAATACATGCATATTTGGCTTTCGGTTGACTTGCCTAAACGTTTAAGAATAATAATAAATTTATTCAATAAAAAACAATAATTTCCTCGAAATTCAGGAAACGTGAAATTAAATGATACAGGAAAAATCACAAAAATTTCAGGAAATTTTTCGGTCACCCTGGAAAATCCTTCAATTTTAAAGTTTCGATTTAAAAAATACTTTCAATTATCTGTATCCAAAATTTGAAAAATTTCAATTTGGTAGTCCATAAAGAATAACGAAGTGTCTCGTCGTCCCGAAATTCGGGATGACTAGCCCGTTTTCAACATTTGGCTAGTCGTCCCGAAAATTATGTATTTTTTTTTTTTATTTCTCTCCTTTTGAGTAAGCCGAAGATTAACAAAACTGCTCTTCATCCCTAATTGAAAATAAATGTTAAAAAACGGATAGAACTAAGAGTTAGGTTATATTTTATAAAGTGTAGTCTTTTAAGCTTTAACGTATCTAAATTATGTTATGTATTTGCACTGTGTCACCGCAGTCTCAAGGTCGTTCGAAACTTTCCCATGATTTCCGTGCTCTGATTGGACCTTCCTTTGATGTGATCTATAGACTCTTGACTAGATACACTTGTTGCCTTTGTATTTAGAATCAATCATTCATTTGTAAAGAGTAAAATTCAATAATTATTCGCTCTAGCACTCTAAAACACTTTTTTGTGATCCAAAAATTAATTGAATTAATTCTACAATGATGATTTATCATAAAAAATTTATTTAAACATTTAATAATTCCCAAAAAGCAAGTTCTTTACTGCCAATGAGACAGCCGATGCGACGCATGCGCAGTACAGTTGGGGAGCCGAATTGAGAGCACTGCATCTTTATTCGGTTTTTCGTTCGATTTTGCGTGTTATTGCGCGTTGGTTAACGATCACGTGACATATAGATCAGCTGTTCTGTGTGCCAGCCTATACTGGCCGTAACACCCCTACCCCTTTTCCAACGCCTCGTGGGGGCGGGAAGGCA
>CAKNXH010079303.1:12992-28663 GCA_932178445.1 Andricus quercusramuli | reverse complement strand
CTGATTCCCAGTCAGGTGTTTTTCCCATTAAGCTACTAGAGAGATCGAGAGAAGAAACTTTATTTCGGAAAATTCATGCATTATTATGCTAGATGTTACAAATCAAAGATCATTTTTTCAGAAAAAAAAATTAATTAAAATAATTTTTAATTCTCAGTTCCATCTAGTCTGAAAAGACGTTAAAAATTTCTCTTATTCTCTCATGATAATACAGATTCTTTCAAAAAATTGATTCCTAACATCTATGTAAATTTTCTGAAATAAAGTTTCTTCTCTCGATCTCTCTAGTAGCTTAATAGAAAAAGCACCCAACCGGCAATCGGAAGTTCTGAGGTTCGAATCCCAGCGGAGCGAAAGGAGATCTTTTTTTTTCAGAAACGAAATTAATGTTTTTAATACTAGTAAATAAAAATCTAGGAAGGTGAACGGCTACTTATTAATAATTATTAAATAATTGATTTTTGGTACTCACAAAATCCAAAATGGCATGTGTGTTGAATGATCGAGAATTATCGACATATCTCACTCTAGGAACACGTCCTCCTTTTCCAAAAACAACATCCCACAAGAACTGAAGAGCGATACTGTCAATGGGAAATAAGACTGTACACAAAAGTGCGCTCAAAATCACAGACATTTTCTTCCTCAATTTCCAATATTTTCCTTTTTGAAAACTGAAAATAATTTTCAAAAATCCTGTAACAATATTGTTTTTCTGTAAATTTTGTAATCAATCTTAATCCAACAAAATAGTAATAATCATACAATCATTTAAAAAAAAATTCTAATTTCATTTTCTCATAAATGAACAAGGAGCGCAGCTCGGCTCTCAATGAGAGCCGAGCTCTCATGTGCGGAAAGCCCCGTTCAGACGCATACGCACGTTTCTTTCGACCCTCTCTGTGCTAGGGCAACATTGGGTTCAATTTTGGACCCTATTTTGGGCCCTATGCCAAATTTGGGCACTATGTCTATGTTGGGCCCTAAGTCAATTTTGAGCCCTATGGCTATTTTGGGCTCTCCCAAATTTGGGCCCTATGTTTATTTTTGGATCTGTTCCAAATTTGGGCCCTGTACCAATTTTGGGTCCTAAGTCAATTATGGACCCTATTTTGCGTTAGGTTCCAAATAACTTGTAGAAAGGAATTCTTCACCGATTTTGGATTTTTCTTTTTTTAATTAAGCATTCTGTTTTGAAGAGATTTATGTTTTACTTAATTTTTTCTGAAAAAAAATCTCCTTTCACTCCGCTGGGAATCGAACCTCAAATCTTCCAATTGCCGGTCAGGTTCTGAGGTTCGATTCCCAGCGGAGCGAAAGGAAAATATCTTTTTCAGAAAAAATTAATTATTAAAAAATTATAATTCGGTAAAGGTAATTGTTATAAATAAATTAAATTAACAAATACTCTATATTATGGATTTTTCGTTTTTAAATAACATTTTTGCATTTAAATTCTTCTGCCTTTACACATACACACTGGGAATTTTTTGTATATCTAGTTTACAAAATTAAGAAAAAATATCGCATGACAAAATTTCATGAATAAACATCATTGACGACATAAATTCAAAAAAATTAGGAAAAAAAGCTAATTTTTCCTTCGTCAGCACGAGGCATTTATTTATAGAATTTGTTAGAAAATTACGTAAAAATATCGGATGACAAATTTTTATCACTAAACATCACTGATGACATAATTTAAGAAAAATTTAAAAAAAATTTTCTTTCTGCCTCTAAATGTCCCCACTGGGTATTTGTTGATTTATTTTGTTTATAAAATTAACACAAAATTTTGGATGACAAATTTAACTTAATTAACATAAATGTTTAAAAAAAAATCCGGCCAGATAAATTTTTTCAAAATTGAATGCCTATTTTTTTTAAGAAATGAAAAATTGGTAAGGAATTGCCTTCTACAAGTTATTACCTCGTTTTTTATTCCATCTCTACACGTGAGATCCGAGCTGCGCTCGTAAAAAATACTATTTTGCTAAAAATTCAACAAAAAGTTTTTTTTTTATTTATTGTTTTTTTAATTCAAACAATAATAAAAAATGTTCTATGAACAAAATATTTAATTATTTTATTTTTAATAAATAAATTATATTTAATAAGAAAACAATTTTTTCAATTGTTTAAATTCTAAAATTTTTTGTGTTTCATTTTCTTTTCATTTATTTATTTTTTTTTATTCAATTTTCTATTCACCAAATTATAAAATTAGGGAAATGTAAAAAACTGTATATTTAAAGAAATAAAAAAATGTTTATTATGAAATATTATTTGTTACAAACACAATAATTAAATGTTTTGATCCTTTTTTTCAATTTCCAATGTATTTTTCAGAATTTTCATTCAAATTTAAAATAACAATAATTGAAGAAAAAAAATCGGCAATTTTATAATTTCGCGAATTTTTTTATTAGGAATTTTTTTTTTTTGTATTTTACCGTCTCGGGATATTTATTTTTCGGGATTTTCCAAATCGTCCCGGAATTTTATTTTTCGGGATTTTTCAGTGGGGAAAATTTTGTTTCGTGAAATTTATAAATAAAAAATTAACAATTTTTGAAAAAATTGGAAAAAAAATAATTTTAGAAATAAATCAAGAAATCTTACCGAATCACTTTTATAAATCACTGACCTAGCTAACATGCCGTAACTCGTAACGCACACAAGTGAAGTAAATCGTATTTTTTTTTTAATTTTAGTTTTCGATCTAAATTTTAATTTTCGATTTCGATTATTTTGAGCTTTCCGAATTCTAAATTCCCTCAAATTTGAAATTATTTAAAAATTAAAAATATTTCAAAATTAAAAATTTTTTTAAATTACTATTTTCACGAAATTTTCAATATACCAAAAAATTAAAAATGTCCTAAAACTTTTTAATGACTGAAAAATCAAAAAAAAAATTCCGAAACGCAAAATTTCCGAAAAATAAAATAGAAAATTGCCGAAAAGTAATAATCCCGAATTTAAACAATTGACAAAATTATTTTTCAATCATTATTTTTTTAAAGAAAAAAATATTTTTCAATTGTTTAATATTTGTAATTTTTTATTTTTGGGAATTTAAAAGTGTTTGATATTTTTAATTCGACAATTTTCTGCCGGGAATTTATTTTTTATATTTTCAATTGAAAAATATTTTTTTTTTTGTTATAGTGTCTTTAATAAATGAATAATATTTATTACAACAATTTTTTTCATTTGTTTAAAAAAAAATTTTTATTATTAAAATTCGGGCATTTTCTATTTCGGATATTTAATATTTCGCCAATTTTCTCTCGGAAATTTTATTATTTTCTAATTTTCAAATTCGGTAATATTATAACTAACTGAAAAACCCCGAAAAATGAAATTCCGAAATTTGAACAATTAAAAAAATTATTTAAAAAAAATGCAATCATCGAATATTTTTATTTTAAAAAATGTGTTAATGTTTAAAGTTTTTCTAAATTGTTTTTTGAATTTGAAATAACAATTATGTCAAGAAAATTTTTTTTTCAATCAGCAATTCGCTCTTTGAGAAAATTTTTAGGAATTTAAAAAAAAAATACTATGCACATATTCAAATAAAATTTTTCATTTTTATATTTTTGTATTTTTTATATTTTTTATATTTTTATATTTTGGAAATTTTCTATTGAGAATAATTTTATTTTTCGGGATTCTTTGTCCCGGATTTTTCAGTCTTTTACAAAAATTGTTCCGAAATTATTAATTTTCCAAAAATATAAAATACTTTATAATTTTATAATTTGTAATTATCTAAAATGGACACGTGTTACAATGTGTAACCTGTAGTAATTTTTAGCTTACTCATCAATTTACGAAACTCGAGCTCTGCTTGTATTACAATACTTCGTCAATATACTGTCAACCAGAATTTAAGAATCATTGATGACTCATCATCTCATTAATGGAAATTAAATTTTTTTTAAATAATTCACTAATAAAAAATGTAAAATTTGTATATTTTTTCATTTTTTTGATGTTTTTATTCATTTATAGATGTATCTTGAAACACAAGTTACTACAACTTAGCCAAAAATAACCCTGGATGTTAAAAAAATATAAAAAAATTCAAATTTCGCGCCGAAAATGCGTAGCGTCCGCGCGGGAAATTCAAACGCGTGATATCCTTCAACACGCAACACTTAATGAAATGATCAAGATTCTCGATTTATATCCTGTTTATATATTGATATATTCAACTTTTGAGAAGTTCCGCATTCGGGCTTGAAAAAATATCAATAACCAGCAAATAAGTTTAAGTAATAAATTAAAATTATCTACCAACCTGGAAAATGTCTTGTTTGGAAATTGTAGTACCCTTGAAGTTCAGTAAATCACTTTGCAAAAAACCTTCAATTTTTTTTATTCCTCAATAATCAATTAAATAACACGCATTTTTATTAATTATTATTTACAACAATTATTTATTGTTTTTTATTTATAAACAATTTTTTTTATTTTCCCTTGGGCTTCACTTTTAAAGATTTACTAACTATTTTAGACTATTATTTAAAATTTTTTTAAATAACAATTCATTAAATATTGTTATTAAATCTTTTTTTCTAAATAATTCTGCTAGAGTAAAATTTTAAAATTTAAACAAAACTCAGAAATATTTATCATCGATCTAGTCAGCTGAGTGCCTGACACTACTCGAGATGCCGGCCGATCTTGAACTGGTAGCAGAACGATCTTCCATCTGAGAAATATGTACTGGGACGCCTTGATCAAGCGGAACTTGACTGTTTTTTTTTTCTTTTTTATTATTATTATTTTGCGTCACGTACCATTTGTATTCTGCCTGCATTTGCTCAACTTCCTTGTAAAAGCCTACCAGAATCACCAGGACCATTCTTTGATTTTTGCATATAAAGGCATTAGGGGCAACCTCCCTACAGTGGATAATACAGCCCACAGTGGATAACGATTAATTAAAAATAATATTGTATGTAAAAAAATTAATTTAATTCAACCAATTATCAAGGCACGATATGCGTTCGTCAATTTGATTTATAATTAATTTTTTTACAGGGGCAACCTTCCTACAGTGGATAATACAGCCCACAGTGGATAATAATTTAAAACAAATTTTAATTTAATTTAATTTAAGCAATAATCATGACACGAAATGTGTTAATGATTTTAATTTACAATTAATTATTTTGCAGGGGCAACCTTCCTACAGTGGATAATACAGCCCACAGTGGATAATGATTAATAAAAATAATATTGCATGTAAAAAAATTAATTTAATTTGATCAATTATCAAGACACGATATGTGGTAATAAATTTAATTTATAATTCATTATTTTACAGGGGCAAACTGCCTACAGTGGATAATACAGCCCACAGTGGATAGTAATTAAATAAGAAAAATTTATTTAATTTCATTTAAGCAATAATCAAAACACGAAACGTGTTAATGAATTTAATTTATAATTAATTATTTTACAGGGGCAACCCTTCTACAGTGGATAACACAGCCCACAGTGGATAATGATTAATTAAAAATACTAATGTATGTAAAAAATTAATTTTATTAAACCAATATTTAGGGCACGATACGTGTTAATAAATTTAATTCATAATTCATTATTTTACAGGGGCAACCTCCCTACAGTGGATAATACAGCCCACAATGGATAATAATTAATTAAAAATATTAATTTGATTGAAAAATTAATTTAATTTAACCAATAATCCGGACACGATATGCGTTGATAGATTTAATTTATAATTAATTATTTTACAGGGGCAACCTCCTACAGTGGATAATACAGCCCACAGTGGATAGTAATTAAATAAAAAAATTTAATTTAATTTAATTTAAACAATAATCAAAACACGATATGTGTTAATGAATTTAATTTATAATTAGTTCTTTTACAGGGACAACCCTTCTACAGTGGATAATACAGACCACAGTGGATAATGATTAATTAGAAATACTGATGTACATAAAAAATTAATTTTATTTAACCAAGATTTAGGACACAATACGTGTTAATAAATTTAATTTATAATTCATTATTTTACAGGGGCAACCTCCCTACAGTGGATAATACAGCCCACAGTGGATAATAATTTTATAAAAAATATTAATCAAATTTAAATTAAATTAAATTTTAATTAAAAATGTAATTTAATCAATAATCAAGATACGATACGTGTTAATAAATTTAATTTGCAATTAATTATTTTACAGGGGCAACCTCCCCACAGTGATTGATACAGTCCACAGTGGATAATAAATTATTAAAAATACTAATGTGTCTAAAAAATTAATTTAATTAAACCAATAATTAGGACACGATAGGCGCTAATGGATTTAATTTATAATTAATTATTTTACAGGGGTAACCTCCCTACAGTGGATAATACAGGCCACAGTGGATAATAATTAAATAAAAATTTTTATTTTTATTTAATTTAATCAATAATCAAGACACGATACGTGTTGATAAATTTAATTTATAATTAATTATTTTACAGGGGCAACCCTCCTACAGTGGATAACACAGCCCACAGTGGATAATAATTAAATGTGAAATTCAAACTAAATTCGAATTAAAAATATAATTTAACCAATATCCAAGACACAATACATGTTAATATATTTAATTTATAATTAATTACTGGACAGGGGCAACCTCCTTACAGTGGATAATACAGGTCACAGTGGATAATTATTAATTAAAAATACTGATGTGAGTGAAAAATTAATTTAATTTTAACAAATATTTAGCACACGATACGTGTTAATAATTTTAATTTACAAATAATTATTTCACAGGGGCAACCTCTCTACAGTGGATAATGCAGCCCACAGTGGATAATACAGCCCACAGTGGATAATAATTGAAAAAAAATTTGAATTTCTTTCAATTTAATTAATAATCAAGACAAGATACGTGTTAATAAATTTAATTTACAATCAAATATTTTACAGGGGCAACCTCCCTACAGTGGATAACACAGCCCACCGTGGATAATAATTAAATAAAAAATGTTAATCAAATTTAAATTTAATTTAATTTAATTTAAAAATGTAATTTAACCAATAATCAAGATACGATACGTGTTGACGAATTTAATTTATAATTAATTATTTTACAAGGGCAACCTCCCTACAGTGGATAATAGAGCCTACAGTGGATAATAATTTATTAAAAATACTAATGTACGTAAAAAATTAATTTAATTTATTAAATAATCAGGACACGTTACGCGTCAATAAATTTAATTTATAATTAATTATTTTACTATTGCCTTGTTAATTAATAATTATCCACTGTAGGGTGCTTTTCACTAAATCAAAAATTTAATCTATCCCATAATAATAATTATAGAAGAAATTCCGATTTTATTCCCTAACAATAAAAATATAAACTTTAAAATCTATTTTTAAACAAATTTTTAGATAATAAATTAAAAAAAATTTTTTAAACAATAATTAATACATAATAATTTTTTGTTTTTTTTTATTTTTTCAGTGAATGGAGAGATTTAAGTGTTGACAAAATATAAAAAATTTAATTCAAATAACAAAATAATTTTTTTTTTTTAAATGTAAATAAAAAAAATTAATTAAAAAAAATGTTAATTCCAATAAAAATTAGAATTGAATTTTATATCCAGCAGTAATTATACGAGCGCCAAGCGTGTGTTTACGACCCTTAATTTTTATTTTCTAATATTATGAACATAAACAATTAAAAATTCTATTACGAAAATTGTTTAAATATTTTTAAAAATGTTAATTTTTAATTTAATTTAATTTTTTTAAACTTTTTTAAAATTTTGAAACAATATTAATATTTTTGAAATTTTTTAGAAATATTTTCAACTATTTTTTATTGAAAAATTTGAAAAAGAATTTTAGATTGGGTAAAATTTTTGAAAGAAAAAACAAAATATTTCAAATGGAATGAAAAGAATTTAAAATTGTATAATTTCTAAATAAAAGCCTTTGAAATTGAAAATTTTCTAAATTTAAAATTTTTTATTCAGAAGGCCTCAAAATTAAACAATTTCAAATTAAAATTTGGAAATTTTTATTTAAATTTTATTTTGATTTGAAGAATCTTAATTTCAGGATTTCAGAAAAAATATCGGAATAAAAAGAAGACAATTTTATTAAATTGAAAATGGAATATTTTTATACGAGAATTTTGAAAATTGAATTTTTTTAAAAATCAGCCAATTTAGATTGTATTTTTTTCAAATTCAAAATTGAATTTTTCAATTCAAAATTGAAAGAAATTGAATTCAAATAATTTTTATTCGAAACTTTTAAAATTTTTTATTTAAAACAAAAATTGAATGTTTCAAAATCAAAGCTTCTGAAATTTTAGGATTTTAAATTGTTAAAATGGAAAATTTTTTAATCAGCTTTCAAAATTTGAAAATTTTGGACTAAAATTTTGAAAATTGATCAATTTTATTTTGAATTAAAGAATCTCGAAATTAAATGATTGCAAATTAAAATTTCGAAAAAAAAATTTCAAAACGTTAAAAATTGAATATTTTGATATTAGAATTTTGAAAATAGGATCAATTAAAATTCAAAGGAATTAAAAATTTAAAAATTTGAATTTAAATAAATAAATTTAATTTAATTTAATGTTTGAAATTCGAGGCTTTTGAAATCCTGGAATTTAAAAATTTTATTGAATAAATAATTATTTTTAAACATTAAAATTGATTAGACAAATTTTCCAAAAATCAGAAAATAAATTAACCCTCATTTTTAGAGTTCAAAATGTGCAAAATTTAAATTAAAAACACCTAAACTTGAATTATTCTAAAAAAATGTTCGAAATAAAAAGTAATTTTAAATATTCAATATTTTAATATTTCGAACAAAAATTAAAATTATTAACTAATTAATTATTAATTTATTTAATAAAATCAGACAATTTTTCACATTTAAAATTTAAACCAAAAATTCAGGATATTTAAATCTAAAATTAATAAATTTAAACCTATATAAAATTTAAATTATTATTGCCAACTATAATTTGAAATGTTTAAAAATTATTTCAAATATTTTAAATCATTAATATTTAATAATTCTAAAAAAATTTTACATTTTTATTTGTAATTAGTAAATTTTAAAATTAATTAATTAAAACAAAGCGTTAAAAATCAAACAATCAAAAATTTCAAAAATTGTTTAAAAAATTTTAATTAAAAATATAACTTTTGAATATATTTTTTTTCAATTTAAAAAATACACGTGAGTTCGTCACGAGATCTTCGCAGTCCGCATGCCTTACATGTAAAAATTTCATTCATAATGGTTCTCACGACCTTCTACAATTCTAACGACACTCACCACTTCCTAGTTGGCAAACTCACACAAATTCCCCAAAATAAAGAATTTACAAAAAAAAAAATTTTCTTTCAAATAAATTTTTATTAAATTAATTGAAATCATTTTTTTTTTAATTTAAACAAAAATACGAATTAAATCAGGGGGAACCTTTCTACAGTGGATAATGGGGCCCACAGTGGATAATCATTATTTAAAAGCACAAATAAAACAACAACAAATTAATTTTAATTTATAAAGACGTAAATTATCTCAACTGGTAATTAAATTAAATTAATTTAACTAATATTTTTAATTAATGATTATCCACTCTAGGCTGCATTATCCACTGTAGAAAGGTTTCCCCTAAAAAAAAATTTTTCTTGTTGGTTTAATTATTATTTTGAAAAAAAAAACACTTTTTTAAACAATAATATCAAAAATAATATTTTTGTACAATGTTTATAAGCATTTGTAAGCAAAAATTCTGCTTTTGTAAAATAACGTTTTCGAATTACATGTAAAATAAAGTAAAAAATTCAAAGAGGACAAAGTTCTAAAATTTTGCATTCAATTGTTCTCGAGTTTGGACAAAGGATTTGCAAGGTCTATTCTTTGCTGCGTAATCGAAAAAAAACTGACGTGAATAATAAATCCAGAATAGAGAGGAACGATTTAATGAACGTGAGACAACTGTATTTTTTTTTTTTTTTTTTTTTTTTTTTTTTTTATGTTTGATATTTTAAAAATAAGGAAAATAAGGAAGTTTAATAATTTAGGTTGCTTATGAGCAAATATGAACTTTGTAGTGAACTTAATGTGAATTAATTAAGGCTTTTGAAATGAATATATGAATACAAAATTAGGAAATAAATTACAATATAATATTTAATTAATAAATAAATGAAATATATAGAATAAGTTATGAATCTTATAAGAAAAAATAGTTATAGATAAACAATTTAATAAATGAATAAATTTTTTTTAAGATTTCAGTTTTTGTTTATTTAATAATAAAGATTACGAATTTTCTACAGTATCAATTTTGTAAATTGACTTTTTCAAAAAACTAATTTTATTTCGTGATAAAATTTATTTTTCAAATTTTTGCCATCATTATTGTTTAAAGAAATAACTTTTTAATTACATTTTTTATTATTAGAAAATAATATAAATCTTGGGAATATTTATTTTTAAAAATGTAGATTTTTCCAAATAACTAATTTTATTTCATAATAAAATTTATTTTTTTAATGTGTATTATCATTATTATTCAAAAAAACATTCCAATTGCAAATTATTTTGTAATATTAGAAAATAATATAAATCTTGAGAATATTTCAAAAATTTTAGAAAAATTCAAATTTTTCCAAACAACTAATTTTATTTTATGATTCCATTTATTTTTAAAAAAAATTTTATGATTATTGTTTAAAAAAAAATTTTAATTGTACATTTTTTTATTATTAGAAAATAATATAAATCTTGACAATTTCAAACAAATTAAAAAAAAAAAGTAGTTTTTTCCAAATAAATAATTTTATTTCATGATAAAATTTATTATTTCAATGTTTGTTATCATTTCTGTTCCAAAAAAAGGAATTTAATTTTAAATTATTTTTTATTATCAGAAAATAATATAAATCTTGAGAATATTTCAAAAATTAAAAAACAAATTCTTACAAGTAACTAATTTTATTAAATGATGAATTTTTTTATTTATTCTTGTTATCATTATTGTTTTTTAAACATTTTAACATTTCAATTGTAAATTATTTTTTTATTATTAGAAAATTATATAAATCTTGAGAATATTTCAAAAATTCAAAAAAAAATGTAAATTTTTTCCAAATAACTAATTTTATTTCATAATAAAATTTATTTTTTCTATGTTTCTTATTTTTACTGTTGAAAAAACATTCAAATTGTAAATTATTTTTTATTATTAGAAAATAATATAAATCTTGAGAATATTTCAAAAATTTAAAAAAATGTAGTTTTTTCTTAATAAATAATTTTATTTCATGATAAAATTCATTTTTTCAATGTTTGTTATCATAACTGTTTCAAAAAAAAACAACATTTTAATTGTAAATTATTTTTTATTATCAGAAAATAATATAAATCTTGAGATTATTTTAAAAATTAAAAAAAAATTTAGATTTTTCCAAATAACTAATTTTATTAAATGATAATAATATTTTTTTCAGTGTTTGTTATCATTATTGTTAAGAAAAAAAAACATTTTAATTGTAAATTAGTTTTTATTATTAGAAAAAAATGTAAATCTTGAGAATATTCCAAAAATTTTTAAAAATGTAGATTTTTCCAAATAATTTTTTTTGTTATCATTGTTAATTACTTTTTATTATTGGAAAATAATATAAATCTTGAGAATATTTCAAAAATTCAAAAAAAAATGTAGATTTTTCCCAAATAACTAATTTTATTTCATGATGAAATTTATTTTCCATATTTTTGTTAACATTATTGTTTAAAAAAAATCATTTTCATTGTAAATTATTTTTTATTATTAGAAAATAATATCAATCTTGAGAATATTTAAAAAATAAAAAATGTAGTTTTTTCCAAATAAATAATTTTATTTCATGATAAAATTTATTTTTTCAATGTTTTTTATCATTACTGTTCCAAAAAAAAAACATTTTAATTTTAAATTATTTTTTATTATCAGAAAATAATATAAATCTTGAGAATATTTCAAAAATTTGAAAAAAATGTAGATTTTTCCAAATAACTAATTTTATTTCATGATAAAATTTTCTTTCAATATTTGTTATCATTATTGTTCACAAAAAACATTTTAATTGTGAATTAGTTTTTATTATTAGAAAAAAATGTAAATTTTGAGAATATTTCAAAAGTTGAAAAAATGTAGTTTTTTCCAAATCTTATCATTACTGTTTCAAAAAAAAATTAATTGTAAATTATTTTTTATTATCAGAAAATAATGTAAATCTTGAAAATATTTCAAAATAATATCAAACTTGAGAATATCTCAAAAATTTGAAAAAAATGTAGATTTTTCCCAAATAAGTAATTTTATTTCATGATGAAATTTATTTTTCAAATGTTTCTTAACATTATTGTTAAAAAAAAAAAAACATTTTTATTCTAAACATTTTTTCATTATTAGAAAATAATATCAATCTTGAGAATATTTTTAAATAATATAAATCTTGAGAATATTTCAAAATTTTTTCAAAATGTAGATTTTTCCAAATACCTAATTTTATTAAATGATAACATTTATCTTTTCAATTTTTGTTATCATTATTGTTAAAAAAACATTTTAATTGTGAATTGTTTTTTATTATTGGAAAATAATATAAATCTTGAGAATATTTCAAAAATTTGAAAAAAAATGTAGATTTTTCCAAATAACAAATTTTGTTTTAGGATAAAATTTTCTTTTAATTTTCGTTATCATTATCGTTAAAAAAACATTTTAATTGTGAATTAGTTTTTATTATTAGAAAAAAAATGTAAATCTTAAGAATATTTCAAAAAATTTTTAAATGTAGATTTTTCCAAATAACTAATTTCATTAAATGATAACCTTTATATTCTTAATTTTTGTTATAATTATTGTTCAAGAACAACATTTTAATTGTGAATTATTTTTTATTCTTGGAAGTTAATATAAATCTTGAGAATATTTCAAAAATTTTTTTAATGTAGTTTTTTCCTAATAAATAATTTTATTTCATGTTAAAATTTATTTTTTCAATGTTTGTTATTATAACTGTTTAAAAAAAAAACATTTTGATTGTAAATTATTTTTTATTATCAGAAAATAATATAAATCTTGAGAATATTTCAAAAATTAAAAAAAAAATAGATTCTTCCAAGTAACTAATTTTATTAAATGATGAAATTTATTTTTTTAATTTTTGTGTTATCATTATTGTTTTGAACAAACATTTTAATTGTGTATTATTTTTTGTCATTGTAAAATAATATAAATCTTTTGAATATTTCAAAATAATATAAATTTTGAAAATATTTCAAAAATTAAAAAAAACATGTAGATTTTTCCAAATAACTAATTTTATTTCATTATCAAATTTATTTCATCAATTTTTGTTATCATTATTGTTTAAAAAAAAATTCTTAAAAAAAAACATTTTGATTGTGAATTACTTTTCATTTTTGGAAAATAATATAAATCTTGAGAATATTTCAAAAATTGAAAAAATGTAGATTTTTCCAAATAACTAATTTTATTTCATTATCAAATTTATTTTTTCAACGTTTGTTATCATTATTGTTTAAGAAAAAAACATTTTTATTGTTAATTATTTTTTATTATTGGAAAATAATATAAATCTTGAGAATGTTTCAAAATTTCAAATAACCAATTTTATTTCATGATAAAATTTATTTTAAAATTTTTGTTATCATTATCGTTTAAAAAAAATACATTTTAATTGTTAATTATTTTGAATTATCAGAAAATAATAATAATCCTGAGAATATTTCGAAATAATATAAATCTTGAGAATATTACAAAAGTTTAAAAAAAATGTAGATTTTTCCAAATAACTAATTTTATTAAATGATAACATTTATCTTCTTAATTTTTGTTATCATTATTGTTGAAAAAATGTAATTTTCAATCACTTTTTATTATTAGAAAATAATATAAATCTTGAGAATATTTCAGAAATTTTTTAAAATGTAGATTTTTCCAAAGAATTAATTTTATTTCATGATAACATTTATTTTTCTAATGTTTTTTATTATTATCGCTAAAAAAATTTAATTGTTAATTCTTGTTACTATTAGAAAAAAATTTAAATCTTGAGAATATCTCAAAAATTGAAAAAAAAAAAATTTTTTTTCCAAATAACTAATTTTATTTCATGATAAAATTAATTTTTCAAGTGTTTGTTGACATTATTGCTAAAAAAAAACATTTTCATTGTAAATTATTCTTATTATTACAAAATAATATAAATCTTGAGAATATTTCAAAATTTCGAAAAAAAGTAGACTTTTCAAGCTTACGAAAAACCCAGTTTTTCTAAAAATTTTGAAAAATTTCGAAAGAAAAAAAAACAGTTTTACAACAAAATTTAGAAAGATTTTAAACAGCTCAAGATCTCTGAAAATGTCGAGAAAAAAAATTGAAAGATTTGAAGGTAATTTTCTTATTTTTAAAAAATTTTTTCACAATTTTCGGAACAAATTTTTAGAATGTTTAAAGAAAGGAACTTAAAAATAAAGAAGGAATTATAAAGAAATCATTTTAAAACTTAAAAAGATTTTTAAATCTTTTTAAAAAATGATGGATTTTAACAATTTTGAAAAAAGAAGCTTTTAAAGAATTTTCAAAGGCTTCACGAGAAAACAAATTTCCTTAAAATTCCTAGGGAAATCTTAAATGATTTTTTACTTTAAAAATAAATTCGAAAATAAAATTGAAATATATTTCAAAATATTTAAAATGATTTTCTAAAATTTTGAACAAAAAAAAATTTAGAAAATTATCAACAAAATTTTTTACACAAAACGTTTAAAAGCTTTTTAAGCATTTTGAAAGATTTTGGAAGAATAAAAAAATTTCTTAGGATTCCTGGGCAAAGTTAAAATGATTCTTTATTTTGAAAAAATAATTTGTGAAGTATAAATAATTTCAAAAAATTTATAAAAAAAAGGTGTGAAGAAAACCTGGAAGTTTTTAGGGAATTTTTTTTATTTTAAAAGCTTTTGCAAAAATTTTAAAAAATTCTCAAATATTTTGAAATAATTTCAAAAAAAAGTTAAATTTTTTAAATATTTAAAAAACCAATTTGAAATAAATTCAAAACTCAAAAAATTGAACGTAGATTTTTAAAGATTTCGAAATATAATTTTGAAACTTTTTAAAGATTTTCAATGATTGTTTTTTATATTTCAAAAATTAATTTTGAGAGAATTTTGAAGAGGATTTAAAAAAATTTTTAATACATTATTATTATTTGGAAGATTTTAAGGCAATTTAGTCAATTTTTCAGAATTAAAAAAAAGTTGAGGAAAAATTCGATTAATTTAAAAAGAAATTTAAAAGGCTTAAATGTTTTGAAAGTATTTAAAAGAAATTTTGAATATTTTTAGGAATTTTGAAAGCTTTCAAGAAAATGAAAATTTATTTCTTTTTTTGGTTGAATATTAATTTTTTTACTACAAATCTAATAATTTTATTTCCGGTGGAAAATTTGTATTTTTTAGATGAAAATTCATCTATTTGGATGCAAATTTAACTATTTTTTTGTCAATTAGTTTTTATTTAATTAAAAAATTAATTTAATTATTAAGAATTCATTTATT
>CAKNXH010079302.1:12992-28740 GCA_932178445.1 Andricus quercusramuli | reverse complement strand
CTGATTCCCAGTCAGGTGTTTTTCCCATTAAGCTACTAGAGAGATCGAGAGAAGAAACTTTATTTCGGAAAATTCATGCATTATTATGCTAGATGTTACAAATCAAAGATCATTTTTTCAGAAAAAAAAATTAATTAAAATAATTTTTAATTCTCAGTTCCATCTAGTCTGAAAAGACGTTAAAAATTTCTCTTATTCTCTCATGATAATACAGATTCTTTCAAAAAATTGATTCCTAACATCTATGTAAATTTTCTGAAATAAAGTTTCTTCTCTCGATCTCTCTAGTAGCTTAATAGAAAAAGCACCCAACCGGCAATCGGAAGTTCTGAGGTTCGAATCCCAGCGGAGCGAAAGGAGATGATCTTTTTTTTCAGAAGCAAAATTAATTTTTTTAATACTAGTAAATAAAAATCTAGGAAGGTGAACGGCTACTTATTAATAATAATTAAATAATTTATTTTTGGTACTCACAAAATCCAAAATGGCATGTGTGTTGAATGATCGAGAATTATCGACATATCTCACTCTAGGAACACGTCCTCCTTTTCCAAAAACAACATCCCACAAGAACTGAAGAGCGATACTGTCAATGGGAAATAAGACTGTACACAAAAGTGCGCTCAAAATCACAGACATTTTCTTCCTCAATTTCCAATATTTTCCTTTTTGAAAACTGAAAATAATTTTCAAAAATCCTGTAACAATATTGTTTTTCTGTAAATTTTGTAATCAATCTTAATCCAAAAAAATAGTAATAATCATACAATCATTTTAAAAAAAATCTTAATTCATTTTCTCATAAATGAACAAGGAGCGCAGCTCGGCTCTCATTGAGAGCCGAGCTCTCATGTGCGGAAAGCCCCGTTCAGACGCATACGCACGTTTCTTTCGACCCTCTCTGTGCTAGGGCAACATTGGGTTCAATTTTGGACCCTATTTTGGGCCCTATGCCAAATTTGGGCACTATGTCTATGTTGGGCCCTAAGTCAATTTTGAGCCCTATGGCTATTTTGGGCTCTCCCAAATTTGGGCCCTATGTTTATTTTTGGATCTGTTCCAAATTTGGGCCCTGTACCAATTTTGGGTCCTATGTCAATTATGGACCCTATTTTGCGTTAGGTTCCAAATAACTTGTAGAAAGCAATTCTTCACCGATTTTGGATTTTTCTTTTTTTAATTAAGCATTCTGTTTGGAAGAGATTTATGTTTTACTTAATTTTTTCTGAAAAAAAATCTCCTTTCACTCCGCTGGGAATCGAACCTCAAATCTTCCAATTGCCGGTCAGGTTCTGAGGTTCGATTCCCAGCGGAGCGAAAGGAAAATATCTTTTTCAGAAAAAATTAATTATTAAAAAATTATAATTCGGTAAAGGTAATTGTTATAAATAAATTAAATTAACAAATACTCTATATTATGGATTTTTCGTTTTTAAATAACATTTTTGCATTTAAATTCTTCTGCCTTTACACATACACACTGGGAATTTTTTGTATATCTAGTTTACAAAATTAAGAAAAAATATCGCATGACAAAATTTCATGAATAAACATCATTGACGACATAAATTCAAAAAAATTAGGAAAAAAAGCTAATTTTTCCTTCGTCAGCACGAGGCATTTATTTATAGAATTTGTTAGAAAATTACGTAAAAATATCGGATGACAAATTTTTAACACTAAACATCACTGATGACATAATTTAAGAAAAATTAAAAAAAAATTTTCTTTCTGCATCTAAATGTCCCCACTGGGTATTTGTTGATTTATTTTGTTTATAAAATTAACACAAAATTTTGAATGACAAATTTAACTTAATTAACATAAATGTTTAAAAAAAAAATCCGGCCAGATAAATTTTTTCAAAATTGAATGCCTATTTTTTTTAAGAAATGAAAAATTGGTAAGGAATTGCCTTCTACAAGTTATTACCTCGTTTTTTATTCCATCTCTATACGTGAGATCCGAGCTGCGCTCGTAAAAAATACTATTTTGCTAAAAATTCAACAAAAAGTTTTTTTTTTATTTATTGTTTTTTTAATTCAAACAATAATAAAAAATGTTCTATGAACAAAATATTTAATTATTTTATTTTTAAGAAATAAATTATATTTAATAAGAAAACAATTTTTTCAATTGTTTAAATTCTAAAATTTTTTGTATTTCATTTTCTTTTCATTTATTTATTTTTTTTTATTCAATTTTCTATTCACCAAATTATAAAATTAGGGAAATGTAAAAAACTGTATATTTAAAGAAATAAAAAAATGTTTATTATGAAATATTATTTGTTACAAACACAATAATTAAATGTTTTGATCCTTTTTTTCAATTTCCAATGTATTTTTCAGAATTTTCATTCAAATTTAAAATAACAATAATTGAAGAAAAAAAATCGGCAATTTTATAATTTCGCGAATTTTTTTATTAGGAATTTTTTTTTTTTTGTATTTTACCGTCTCGGGATATTTATTTTTCGGGATTTTCCAAATCGTCCCGGAATTTTATTTTTCGGGATTTTTCAGTAGGGAAAATTTTGTTTCGTGAAATTTATAAATAAAAAATTAAAAATTTTCGAAAAAATTGGAAAAAAAATAATTTTAGAAATAAATCAAGAAATCTTACCGAATCACTTTTATAAATCACTGACCTAGCTAACATGCCGTAACTCGTAACGCACACAAGTGAAGTAAATCGTATTTTTTTTTTAATTTTAGTTTCGATCTAAATTTTAATTTTCGATTTCGATTTTAATTTTCGATTTCGATTTTAATTAATTTAAATAAAATTTATATAAAATGATTAATTATTATCAAATATTTATTTTGAGCTTTCCGAATTCTAAATTCCCTCAAATTTGAAATTATTTAAAAATTAAAAATATTTCAAAATTAAAAATTTTTTTAAATTACTATTTTCACGAAATTTTCAATATCCCAAAAAATTAAAAATGTCCTAAAACTTTTTAATGACTGAAAAATCAAAAAAAAAATTCCGAAACGCAAAATTTCCGAAAAATAAAATAGAAAATTGCCGAAAAGTAATAATCCAAAATTTAAACAATTGACAAAATTATTTTTCAATCATTATTTTTTTAAAGAAAAAAATATTTTTCAATTGTTTAATATTTGTAATTTTTTATTTTTGGGAATTTAAAAGTGTTTGATATTTTTAATTCGACAATTTTCTGCCGGGAATTTATTTTTTATATTTTCAATTGAAAAATATTTTTTTTTTTGTTATAGTGTCTTTAATAAATGAATAATATTTATTACAACAATTTTTTTCATTTGTTTAAAAAAAAATTTTTATTATTAAAATTCGGGCATTTTCTATTTCGGATATTTAATATTTCGCCAATTTTCTCTCGGAAATTTTATTATTTTCTAATTTTCAAGTTCGGTAATATTATAACTAACTGAAAAACCCCGAAAAATGAAATTCCGAAATTTGAACAATTAAAAAAATTATTTAAAAAAAATGCAATCATCGAATATTTTTATTTTAAAAAATGTGTTAATGTTTAAAGTTTTTCTAAATTGTTTTTTGAATTTGAAATAACAATTATGTCAAGAAAAATTTTTTTTCAATCAGCAATTCGCTCTTTGAGAAAATTTTTAGGAATTTAAAAAAAAAATACTATGCACATATTCAAATAAAATTTTTCATTTTTATATTTTTGTATTTTTTATATTTTTTATATTTATATATTTTGGAAATTTTCTATTGAGAATAATTTTATTTTTCGGGATTCTTTGTCCCGGATTTTTCAGTCTTTTACAAAAATTGTTCCGAAATTATTAATTTTCCAAAAATATAAAATACTTTATAATTTTATAATTTGTAATTATCTAAAATGGACACGTGTTACAATGTGTAACCTGTAGTAATTTTTAGCTTACTCATCAATTTACGAAACTCGAGCTCTGCTTGTATTACAATACTTCGTCAATATACTGTCAACCAGAATTTAAGAATCATTGATGACTCATCATCTCATTAATGGAAATTAAATTTTTTTTAAATAATTCACTAATAAAAAATGTAAAATTTGTATATTTTTTCATTTTTTTGATGTTTTTATTCATTTATAGATGTATCTTGAAACACAAGTTACTACAACTTAGCCAAAAATAACCCTGGATGTTAAAAAAATATAAAAAAATTCAAATTTCGCGCCGAAAATGCGTAGCGTCCGCGCGGGAAATTCAAACGCGTGATATCCTTCAACACGCAACACTTAATGAAATGATCAAGATTCTCGATTTATATCCTGTTTATATATTGATATATTCAACTTTTGAGAAGTTCCGCATTCGGGCTTGAAAAAATATCAATAACCAGCAAATAAGTTTAAGTAATAAATTAAAATTATCTACCAACCTGGAAAATGTCTTGTTTGGAAATTGTAGTACCCTTGAAGTTCAGTAAATCACTTTGCAAAAAACCTTCAATTTTTTTTATTCCTCAATAATCAATTAAATAACACGCATTTTTATTAATTATTATTTACAACAATTATTTATTGTTTTTTATTTATAAACAATTTTTTTTATTTTCCCTTGGGCTTCACTTTTAAAGATTTACTAACTATTTTAGACTATTATTTAAAATTTTTTTAAATAACAATTCATTAAATATTGTTATTAAATCTTTTTTTCTTAATAATTCTGCTAGAGTAAAAATTTAAAATTTAAACAAAACTCAGAAATATTTATCATCGATCTAGTCAGCTGAGTGCCTGACACTACTCGAGATGCCGGCCGATCTTGAACTGGTAGCAGAACGATCTTCCATCTGAGAAATATGTACTGGGACGCCTTGATCAAGCGGAACTTGACTGTTTTTTTTTTCTTTTTTATTATTATTATTTTGCGTCACGTACCATTTGTATTCTGCCTGCATTTGCTCAACTTCCTTGTAAAAGCCTACCAGAATCACCAGGACCATTCTTTGATTTTTGCATATAAAGGCATTAGGGGCAACCTCCCTACAGTGGATAATACAGCCCACAGTGGATAACGATTAATTAAAAATAATATTGTATGTAAAAAAATTAATTTAATTCAACCAATTATCAAGGCACGATATGCGTTCGTAAATTTGATTTATAATTAATTTTTTTTACAGGGGCAACCTTCCTACAGTGGATAATACAGCCCACAGTGGATAATAATTTAAAACAAATTTTAATTTAATTTAATTTAAGCAATAATCATGACACGAAATGTGTTAATGATTTTAATTTACAATTAATTATTTTGCAGGGGCAACCTTCCTACAGTGGATAATACAGCCCACAGTGGATAATGATTAATAAAAATAATATTGCATGTAAAAAAATTAATTTAATTTGATCAATTATCAAGACACGATATGTGGTAATAAATTTAATTTATAATTCATTATTTTACAGGGGCAAACTGCCTACAGTGGATAATACAGCCCACAGTGGATAGTAATTAAATAAGAAAAATTTATTTAATTTCATTTAAGCAATAATCAAAACACGAAACGTGTTAATGAATTTAATTTATAATTAATTATTTTACAGGGGCAACCCTTCTACAGTGGATAACACAGCCCACAGTGGATAATGATTAATTAAAAATACTAATGTATGTAAAAAATTAATTTTATTAAACCAATATTTAGGGCACGATACGTGTTAATAAATTTAATTCATAATTCATTATTTTACAGGGGCAACCTCCCTACAGTGGATAATACAGCCCACAATGGATAATAATTAATTAAAAATATTAATTTGATTGAAAAATTAATTTAATTTAACCAATAATCCGGACACGATATGCGTTGATAGATTTAATTTATAATTAATTATTTTACAGGGGCAACCTCCTACAGTGGATAATACAGCCCACAGTGGATAGTAATTAAATAAAAAAATTTAATTTAATTTAATTTAAACAATAATCAAAACACGATATGTGTTAATGAATTTAATTTATAATTAGTTCTTTTACAGGGACAACCCTTCTACAGTGGATAATACAGACCACAGTGGATAATGATTAATTAGAAATACTGATGTACATAAAAAATTAATTTTATTTAACCAAGATTTAGGACACAATACGTGTTAATAAATTTAATTTATAATTCATTATTTTACAGGGGCAACCTCCCTACAGTGGATAATACAGCCCACAGTGGATAATAATTTTATAAAAAATATTAATCAAATTTAAATTAAATTAAATTTTAATTAAAAATGTAATTTAATCAATAATCAAGATACGATACGTGTTAATAAATTTAATTTACAATTAATTATTTTACAGGGGCAACCTCCCCACAGTGATTGATACAGTCCACAGTGGATAATAAATTATTAAAAATACTAATGTGTGTAAAAAAATTAATTTAATTCAACCAATAATTAGTACACGATAGGCGCTAATGGATTTAATTTATAATTAATTATTTTACAGGGGTAACCTCCCTACAGTGGATAATACAGGCCACAGTGGATAATAATTAAATAAAAAATTTTATTTTAATTTAATTTAATCAATAATCAAGACACGATACGTGTTGATAAATTTAATTTATAATTAATTATTTTACAGGGGCAACCCTCCTACAGTGGATAACACAGCCCACAGTGGATAATAATTAAATGTGAAATTCAAACTAAATTCGAATTAAAAATATAATTTAACCAATATCCAAGACACAATACATGTTAATAAATTTAATTTATAATTAATTACTGGACAGGGGCAACCTCCTTACAGTGGATAATACAGGTCACAGTGGATAATTATTAATTAAAAATACTGATGTGAGTGAAAAATTAATTTAATTTTAACAAATATTTAGCACACGATACGTGTTAATAATTTTAATTTACAAATAATTATTTCACAGGGGCAACCTCTCTACAGTGGATAATGCAGCCCACAGTGGATAATACAGCCCACAGTGGATAATAATTGAAAAAAAATTTGAATTTCTTTCAATTTAATTAATAATCAAGACAAGATACGTGTTAATAAATTTAATTTACAATCAAATATTTTACAGGGGCAACCTCCCTACAGTGGATAACACAGCCCACCGTGGATAATAATTAAATAAAAAATGTTAATCAAATTTAAATTTAATTTAATTTAATTTAAAAATGTAATTTAACCAATAATCAAGATACGATACGTGTTGACGAATTTAATTTATAATTAATTATTTTACAAGGGCAACCTCCCTACAGTGGATAATAGAGCCTACAGTGGATAATAATTTATTAAAAATACTAATGTACGTAAAAAATTAATTTAATTTATTAAATAATCAGGACACGTTACGCGTCAATAAATTTAATTTATAATTAATTATTTTACTATTGCCTTGTTAATTAATAATTATCCACTGTAGGGTGCTTTTCACTAAATCAAAAATTTAATCTATCCCATAATAATAATTATAGAAGAAATTCCGATTTTATTCCCTAACAATAAAAATATAAACTTTAAAATCTATTTTTAAACAAATTTTTAGATAATAAATTAAAAAAAATTTTTTAAACAATAATTAATACATAATAATTTTTTGTTTTTTTTTATTTTTTCAGTGAATGGAGAGATTTAAGTGTTGACAAAATATAAAAAATTTAATTCAAATAACAAAATAATTTTTTTTTTTTAAATGTAAATAAAAAAAATTAATTAAAAAAAATGTTAATTCCAATAAAAATTAGAATTGAATTTTATATCCAGCAGTAATTATACGAGCGCCAAGCGTGTGTTTACGACCCTTAATTTTTATTTTCTAATATTATGAACATAAACAATTAAAAATTCTATTACGAAAATTGTTTAAATATTTTTAAAAATGTTAATTTTTAATTTAATTTAATTTTTTTAAACTTTTTTAAAATTTTGAAACAATATTAATATTTTTGAAATTTTTTAGAAATATTTTCAACTATTTTTTATTGAAAAATTTGAAAAAGAATTTTAGATTGGGTAAAATTTTTGAAAGAAAAAACAAAATATTTCAAATGGAATGAAAAGAATTTAAAATTGTATAATTTCTAAATAAAAGCCTTTGAAATTGAAAATTTTCTAAATTTAAAATTTTTTATTCAGAAGGCCTCAAAATTAAACAATTTCAAATTAAAATTTGGAAATTTTTATTTAAATTTTATTTTGATTTGAAGAATCTTAATTTCAGGATTTCAGAAAAAATATCGGAATAAAAAGAAGACAATTTTATTAAATTGAAAATGGAATATTTTTATACGAGAATTTTGAAAATTGAATTTTTTTAAAAATCAGCCAATTTAGATTGTATTTTTTTCAAATTCAAAATTGAATTTTTCAATTCAAAATTGAAAGAAATTGAATTCAAATAATTTTTATTCGAAACTTTTAAAATTTTTTATTTAAAACAAAAATTGAATGTTTCAAAATCAAAGCTTCTGAAATTTTAGGATTTTAAATTGTTAAAATGGAAAATTTTTTAATCAGCTTTCAAAATTTGAAAATTTTGGACTAAAATTTTGAAAATTGATCAATTTTATTTTGAATTAAAGAATCTCGAAATTGAATGATTGCAAATTAAAATTTCGAAAAAAAAATTTCAAAACGTTAAAAATTGAATATTTTGATATTAGAATTTTGAAAATAGGATCAATTAAAATTCAAAGGAATTAAAAATTTAAAAATTTGAATTTAAATAAATAAATTTAATTTAATTTAATGTTTGAAATTCGAGGTTTTTGAAATCCTGGAATTTAAAAATGTTATCGAATAAATAATTATTTTTAAACATTAAAATTGATTAGACAAATTTTCCAAAAATCAGAAAATAAATTAACCCTCATTTTTAGAGTTCAAAATGTGCAAAATTTAAATTAAAAACACCTAAACTTGAATTATTCTAAAAAAATGTTCAAAATGAAAAGTAATTTTAAATATTCAATATTTTAATATTTCGAACAAAAATTAAAATTATTAACTAATTAATTATTAATTTATTTAATAAAATCAGACAATTTTTCACATTTAAAATTTAAACCAAAAATTCAGGATATTTAAATCTAAAATTAATAAATTTAAACCTATATAAAATTTAAATTATTATTGCCAACTATAATTTGAAATGTTTAAACATTATTTCAAATATTTTAAATCATTAATATTTAATAATTCTAAAAAAATTTTACATTTTTATTTGTAATTAGTAAATTTTAAAATTAATTAATTAAAACAAAGCGTTAAAAATCAAACAATCAAAAATTTCAAAAATTGTTTAAAAAATTTTAATTAAAAATATAACTTTTGAATATATTTTTTTTCAATTTAAAAAATACACGTGAGTTCGTCACGAGATCTTCGCAGTCCGCATGCCTTACATGTAAAAATTTCATTCATAATGGTTCTCACGACCTTCTACAATTCTAACGACATTCACCACTTCCTAGTTGGCAAACTCACACAAATTCCCCAAAATAAAGAATTTACAAAAAAAAAAAATTTTCTTTCAAATAAATTTTTATTAAATTAATTGAAATCATTTTTTTTTTAATTTAAACAAAAATACGAATTAAATCAGGGGGAACCTTTCTACAGTGGATAATGGGGCCCACAGTGGATAATCATTATTTAAAAGCACAAATAAAACAACAACAAATTAATTTTAATTTATAAAGACGTAAATTATCTTAACTGGTAATTAAATTAAATTAATTTTACTAATATTTTTAATTAATGATTATCCGCTCTAGGCTGCATTATCCACTGTAGAAAGGTTTCCCCAAAAAAAAAATTTTTCTTGTTGGTTTAATTATTATTTTGAAAAAAAAAAACACTTTTTTAAACAATAATATCAAAAATAATATTTTTGTACAATGTTTATAAGCATTTGTAAGCAAAAATTCTGCTTTTGTAAAATAACGTTTTCGAATTACATGTAAAATAAAGTAAAAAATTCAAAGAGGACAAAGTTCTAAAATTTTGCATTCAATTGTTCTCGAGTTTGGACAAAGGATTTGCAAGGTCTATTCTTTGCTGCGTAATCGAAAAAAAACTGACGTGAATAATAAATCCAGAATAGAGAGGAACGATTTAATGAACGTGAGACAACTGTATTTTTTTTTTTTTTTTTTTTTTTTTTTTTTTTATGTTTGATATTTTAAAAATAAGGAAAATAAGGAAGTTTAATAATTTAGGTTGCTTATGAGCAAATATGAACTTTGTAGTGAACTTAATGTGAATTAATTAAGGCTTTTGAAATGAATATATGAATACAAAATTAGGAAATAAATTACAATATAATATTTAATTAATAAATAAATGAAATATATAGAATAAGTTATGAATCTTATAAGAAAAAATAGTTATAGATAAACAATTTAATAAATGAATAAATTTTTTTTAAGATTTCAGTTTTTGTTTATTTAATAATAAAGATTACGAATTTTCTACAGTATCAATTTTGTAAATTGACTTTTTCAAAAAACTAATTTTATTTCGTGATAAAATTTATTTTTCAAATTTTTGCCATCATTATTGTTTAAAGAAATAACTTTTTAATTACATTTTTTATTATTAGAAAATAATATAAATCTTGGGAATATTTATTTTTAAAAATGTAGATTTTTCCAAATAACTAATTTTATTTCATAATAAAATTTATTTTTTTAATGTGTATTATCATTATTATTCAAAAAAACATTCCAATTGCAAATTATTTTGTAATATTAGAAAATAATATAAATCTTGAGAATATTTCAAAAATTTTAGAAAAATTCAAATTTTTCCAAACAACTAATTTTATTTTATGATTCCATTTATTTTTAAAAAAAATTTTATGATTATTGTTTAAAAAAAAATTTTAATTGTACATTTTTTTATTATTAGAAAATAATATAAATCTTGACAATTTCAAACAAATTAAAAAAAAAAAGTAGTTTTTTCCAAATAAATAATTTTATTTCATGATAAAATTTATTATTTCAATGTTTGTTATCATTTCTGTTCCAAAAAAAGGAATTTAATTTTAAATTATTTTTTATTATCAGAAAATAATATAAATCTTGAGAATATTTCAAAAATTAAAAAACAAATTCTTCCAAGTAACTAATTTTATTCAATGATGAAATTTTTCTATTTATTCTTGTTATCATTATTGTTTTTAAACATTTTAACATTTTAATTGTAAATTATTTTTTGTTATTAGAAAATTATATTAAATCTTGAGAATATTTAAAAAATAAAAAAAAAAAATGTAAATTTTTTCCAAATAACTAATTTTATTTCATAATAAAATTTATTTTTTCTATGTTTCTTATTTTTACTGTTGAAAAAACATTCAAATTGTAAATTATTTTTTATTATTAGAAAATAATATAAATCTTGAGAATATTTCAAAAATTTAAAAAAATGTAGTTTTTTCTTAATAAATAATTTTATTTCATGATAAAATTCATTTTTTCAATGTTTGTTATCATAACTGTTTCAAAAAAAAAACATTTTAATTGTAAATTATTTTTTATTATCAGAAAATAATATAAATCTTGAGATTATTTTAAAAATTAAAAAAAAATTTAGATTTTTCCAAATAACTAATTTTATTAAATGATAATAATATTTTTTTCAGTGTTTGTTATCATTATTGTTAAGAAAAAAAAACATTTTAATTGTAAATTAGTTTTTATTATTAGAAAAAAATGTAAATCTTGAGAATATTCCAAAAATTTTTAAAAATGTAGATTTTTCCAAATAATTTTTTTTGTTATCATTGTTAATTACTTTTTATTATTGGAAAATAATATAAATCTTGAGAATATTTCAAAAATTCAAAAAAAAATGTAGATTTTTCCCAAATAACTAATTTTATTTCATGATGAAATTTATTTTCCATATTTTTGTTAACATTATTGTTTAAAAAAAATCATTTTCATTGTAAATTATTTTTTATTATTAGAAAATAATATCAATCTTGAGAATATTTAAAAAATAAAAAATGTAGTTTTTTCCAAATAAATAATTTTATTTCATGATAAAATTTATTTTTTCAATGTTTTTTATCATTACTGTTCCAAAAAAAAAACATTTTAATTTTAAATTATTTTTTATTATCAGAAAATAATATAAATCTTGAGAATATTTCAAAAATTTGAAAAAAATGTAGATTTTTCCAAATAACTAATTTTATTTCATGATAAAATTTTCTTTCAATATTTGTTATCATTATTGTTCACAAAAAACATTTTAATTGTGAATTAGTTTTTATTATTAGAAAAAAATGTAAATTTTGAGAATATTTCAAAAGTTGAAAAAATGTAGTTTTTTCCAAATCTTATCATTACTGTTTCAAAAAAAAATTAATTGTAAATTATTTTTTATTATCAGAAAATAATGTAAATCTTGAAAATATTTCAAAATAATATCAAACTTGAGAATATCTCAAAAATTTGAAAAAAATGTAGATTTTTCCCAAATAAGTAATTTTATTTCATGATGAAATTTATTTTTCAAATGTTTCTTAACATTATTGTTAAAAAAAAAAAAACATTTTTATTCTAAACATTTTTTCATTATTAGAAAATAATATCAATCTTGAGAATATTTTTAAATAATATAAATCTTGAGAATATTTCAAAATTTTTTCAAAATGTAGATTTTTCCAAATACCTAATTTTATTAAATGATAACATTTATCTTTTCAATTTTTGTTATCATTATTGTTAAAAAAACATTTTAATTGTGAATTGTTTTTTATTATTGGAAAATAATATAAATCTTGAGAATATTTCAAAAATTTGAAAAAAAATGTAGATTTTTCCAAATAACAAATTTTGTTTTAGGATAAAATTTTCTTTTAATTTTCGTTATCATTATCGTTAAAAAAACATTTTAATTGTGAATTAGTTTTTATTATTAGAAAAAAAATGTAAATCTTAAGAATATTTCAAAAAATTTTTAAATGTAGATTTTTCCAAATAACTAATTTCATTAAATGATAACCTTTATATTCTTAATTTTTGTTATAATTATTGTTCAAGAACAACATTTTAATTGTGAATTATTTTTTATTCTTGGAAGTTAATATAAATCTTGAGAATATTTCAAAAATTTTTTTAATGTAGTTTTTTCCTAATAAATAATTTTATTTCATGTTAAAATTTATTTTTTCAATGTTTGTTATTATAACTGTTTAAAAAAAAAACATTTTGATTGTAAATTATTTTTTATTATCAGAAAATAATATAAATCTTGAGAATATTTCAAAAATTAAAAAAAAAATAGATTCTTCCAAGTAACTAATTTTATTAAATGATGAAATTTATTTTTTTAATTTTTGTGTTATCATTATTGTTTTGAACAAACATTTTAATTGTGTATTATTTTTTGTCATTGTAAAATAATATAAATCTTTTGAATATTTCAAAATAATATAAATTTTGAAAATATTTCAAAAATTAAAAAAAACATGTAGATTTTTCCAAATAACTAATTTTATTTCATTATCAAATTTATTTCATCAATTTTTGTTATCATTATTGTTTAAAAAAAAATTCTTAAAAAAAAACATTTTGATTGTGAATTACTTTTCATTTTTGGAAAATAATATAAATCTTGAGAATATTTCAAAAATTGAAAAAATGTAGATTTTTCCAAATAACTAATTTTATTTCATTATCAAATTTATTTTTTCAACGTTTGTTATCATTATTGTTTAAGAAAAAAACATTTTTATTGTTAATTATTTTTTATTATTGGAAAATAATATAAATCTTGAGAATGTTTCAAAATTTCAAATAACCAATTTTATTTCATGATAAAATTTATTTTAAAATTTTTGTTATCATTATCGTTTAAAAAAAATACATTTTAATTGTTAATTATTTTGAATTATCAGAAAATAATAATAATCCTGAGAATATTTCGAAATAATATAAATCTTGAGAATATTACAAAAGTTTAAAAAAAATGTAGATTTTTCCAAATAACTAATTTTATTAAATGATAACATTTATCTTCTTAATTTTTGTTATCATTATTGTTGAAAAAATGTAATTTTCAATCACTTTTTATTATTAGAAAATAATATAAATCTTGAGAATATTTCAGAAATTTTTTAAAATGTAGATTTTTCCAAAGAATTAATTTTATTTCATGATAACATTTATTTTTCTAATGTTTTTTATTATTATCGCTAAAAAAATTTAATTGTTAATTCTTGTTACTATTAGAAAAAAATTTAAATCTTGAGAATATCTCAAAAATTGAAAAAAAAAAAATTTTTTTTCCAAATAACTAATTTTATTTCATGATAAAATTAATTTTTCAAGTGTTTGTTGACATTATTGCTAAAAAAAAACATTTTCATTGTAAATTATTCTTATTATTACAAAATAATATAAATCTTGAGAATATTTCAAAATTTCGAAAAAAAGTAGACTTTTCAAGCTTACGAAAAACCCAGTTTTTCTAAAAATTTTGAAAAATTTCGAAAGAAAAAAAAACAGTTTTACAACAAAATTTAGAAAGATTTTAAACAGCTCAAGATCTCTGAAAATGTCGAGAAAAAAAATTGAAAGATTTGAAGGTAATTTTCTTATTTTTAAAAAATTTTTTCACAATTTTCGGAACAAATTTTTAGAATGTTTAAAGAAAGGAACTTAAAAATAAAGAAGGAATTATAAAGAAATCATTTTAAAACTTAAAAAGATTTTTAAATCTTTTTAAAAAATGATGGATTTTAACAATTTTGAAAAAAGAAGCTTTTAAAGAATTTTCAAAGGCTTCACGAGAAAACAAATTTCCTTAAAATTCCTAGGGAAATCTTAAATGATTTTTTACTTTAAAAATAAATTCGAAAATAAAATTGAAATATATTTCAAAATATTTAAAATGATTTTCTAAAATTTTGAACAAAAAAAAATTTAGAAAATTATCAACAAAATTTTTTACACAAAACGTTTAAAAGCTTTTTAAGCATTTTGAAAGATTTTGGAAGAATAAAAAAATTTCTTAGGATTCCTGGGCAAAGTTAAAATGATTCTTTATTTTGAAAAAATAATTTGTGAAGTATAAATAATTTCAAAAAATTTATAAAAAAAAGGTGTGAAGAAAACCTGGAAGTTTTTAGGGAATTTTTTTTATTTTAAAAGCTTTTGCAAAAATTTTAAAAAATTCTCAAATATTTTGAAATAATTTCAAAAAAAAGTTAAATTTTTTAAATATTTAAAAAACCAATTTGAAATAAATTCAAAACTCAAAAAATTGAACGTAGATTTTTAAAGATTTCGAAATATAATTTTGAAACTTTTTAAAGATTTTCAATGATTGTTTTTTATATTTCAAAAATTAATTTTGAGAGAATTTTGAAGAGGATTTAAAAAAATTTTTAATACATTATTATTATTTGGAAGATTTTAAGGCAATTTAGTCAATTTTTCAGAATTAAAAAAAAGTTGAGGAAAAATTCGATTAATTTAAAAAGAAATTTAAAAGGCTTAAATGTTTTGAAAGTATTTAAAAGAAATTTTGAATATTTTTAGGAATTTTGAAAGCTTTCAAGAAAATGAAAATTTATTTCTTTTTTTGGTTGAATATTAATTTTTTTACTACAAATCTAATAATTTTATTTCCGGTGGAAAATTTGTATTTTTTAGATGAAAATTCATCTATTTGGATGCAAATTTAACTATTTTTTTGTCAATTAGTTTTTATTTAATTAAAAAATTAATTTAATTATTAAGAATTCATTTATT
>CAKNXH010079297.1:15468-83211 GCA_932178445.1 Andricus quercusramuli | reverse complement strand
TAAGAGTACTTTATTACCATCTTTGTCGCTCTTACGGTGTTGGTCACACCCTGCCCTGCCAAACGCTCCAAGGGATATAGAGTCAATTGTCCGAAACGAGAAGTACCAAGTTTTCTGGAATTAAGATTTTCGGGCAGCAGTCTCCGTTGCGCACTCGAGGCCTGACATTGTTCTCCAAGACTTCGAGAAACGAACGATATTCGTGATCGAATTCTCGGCTCCGTCCGAATACAACATCACTGCAAAGGAGAAAGAAAAGGAGCAGAGGTATCAAGACCTGAAGAGAGAGCTGCAACGACTGTGCCCAAAGTATTCGGTGCGAGTAATTTTCCTTGTGATTGGTGCTCTCGGAGGAGCGAAACTATCACTGGTTTGTAACCTTAAAGCCATACTCGCGTGCCAAAAATATGCCAAGACACTTGCAAGATGGATGCAGAAAGCTGTCATCTTTGGGTCGCTTCATGTCCTCAAGACGTCGTGCCCTGTGAAAACCCATCTCACGGTTGTGAGACGTGGCCATAGGTGTGATTTACCGCGGTTCTACTGGGGGCTATTGACATTTTTAGATGGCGGTTGCTCTTAGTCGGACCCTGCGGTGGCTGTTTATCTCTTTTTTTTTTAATTATATATATCAGAATTATTCAAGAAATTTTTCATTTTTCAATCTTTTTATATGCTACGAAAAGTGCGTCTTCTCGTGAGATCACATGTTATTTTCAATCATTGATTTTTCGATTATGAAGCTCTGAAAGTTTCCAAAATTTTAACCAGAGCTTCAGTGCATTTTAATACAACTAAATATATGTATATATCAAGCGATTTTCATTTGTAATTCTATTACCGAGGGTACTAACTTAACATTATTTACCCTAAAAAGTCGCCTGAAGGTCCTTGTTAATGTAAATTTTGTTGTAGATTTTGAATCTGAGTAGTTTCCTGAGTAATTTGCTACAAGAATCGAAATCTTTCATCGAATCGTTTTTCACAAAATCCACTTTTTATTGAATTTTTAATTTTTTTAATTTATGGTATACGTATCATCATAATGAAAATTATATAAGAAGATTTCTTTGATAAAAATAACTTAATTTTTCTCATTATTAATTTAGTAATAACAATAATATTTCATTTGCATTGTTCATTTAGCTATTTATCTATCTTTTTGGATGAAAAAATTTAATATAAATTTAATTAGTGTATTGCATCTCGTAAAAATAAGTTTTTTATATTTTCAAGTGATATTTTCAAAAGAAAAAAAAAAAAAAAAAGATGGAGCAGATGCATCACGACTTTAAAACTGTTTAGGAAAAAAATAAAATTTAGGATACTCATCAGGTTCTTTTTGTAATAATGTAATAAAATTGAATCTTCACAGAACTTATACTTCTTGTGTACAAAATCAGTTAAAAATATTTTGTGAATTAGTTGAATAATCAGTTTTTCCTTACTAAAACTTCAAAAACACCTACAGAATTTTTTGAAAACATCACCTGTAAATATAAAAAACATATTTTTACGAGATACATTACACTAATTAAGTTTATATTATATTTTTCATCGAAAACTTTTAATAAACAACTAAATAAACAATTTTCTTAAAAGTATAATCCTATTTTTGAATTGGGAATTAAAAAATTAACTTACTTTTATCAAATAAATCTTATGGTATCATTTTTATTATGCTAATATGCATATTTTATATAAAGAACTAAAAATTCAATTCTATAACCTAATAAAAAGTGGATATATTCTAAAAAACGGGTCGATTAAAGTATTCGATTCTTATTGCGAAATACTCAGGAAACTACTCAGATCCAAAACCTAAAGAAAATTTACAGTGCAAGGACCTTTGGGTTAAATCATGTTAAGGCTCACCGTGCTAGCATCATAAACTAATGATCATTTACATTTTGGACCACTTATCATAATGTATCATAAAACTAGATTAAATAACTCCTTTATTCTTCAATTTTTTTCTGCATCTTGGACTTTTCTTTAATGCGATAATCTTATAAGAAATAATTGAAGCTCATATTGTTTAATTACCACTATCTATACTCTTTTGTTTAGTAATAATTATAAGAATAAATTCAGCATCAAAAGTTTTAAAAAATATTATAAAAAGGTGTTCACCGTTAATAAATTGAATTTGTTTCTAAAATTTTCAAAAGCACAGTAGTATCTGTTCCACAGCGGGTAATTCGGTTGAAACCTTAATTAAATAATTATCAAGACCTCTCTATAAACACATTCTTTCGTGGCTTAAAATATGAAAAGCGAGTTTGTCTTACCTGGTTATGTAACAAGTTACAAGTCTGGGCCAAGTTAGTTACGACATCAAAGTTGGAATTTGAGATTCCTTCTCCATTTGTAGTGCCACTTTCTCGAACACTTGGAGGTTGAAGTGCAACAACTTTTTTCCACAATGCATTGATCGCTTGCATTTGCAGTAACTGTAATTTGTGCTCGCTTTCGAGTGCACTTCGCGTTGCTTCCATATCAGTCGATAGTTTCCTTTTAGAAAACAGAATAAAGTTACATAGCGTAAAAGCCGTTTTTCCTATTAGGCAGCAAACAGGGACTCGACTTACTGAATATACTTGTTCGTTCTCGTCATTTCGATCGTTTTCAACACGCTCGTGGCCTTCTTGTTTAAATTCCTCGTGTGATACCCTCGCCACATTCTTTGAATACAGACTGCTGCTTTTTCAGTTGGATCTCCTTGAAATAAATGAGAATAAAAGAGATAAGATGAATGGAATAATACAAATAATTAATATACACATCTCGAATAAAATATGTGAAGCAAATTCTTATGCTTTCAAGTTATTTACCCTTATTAGTATCTTCTTGTCGCCTTTGCACGGCCCTGTGCCGAATACTATTCAGCTTAGCCTGGCAAACTTCGCTTTCTTCATCGCTGCTAATCACAGCCACACTTCCATCTCCATTTCCGCATTTTTTCAAAGAACTTGGTTTCATACCGTCCCCGACAACTTTAGCTTTCAAATCTTTGTTCCTTCCTAAATTTGGAGAGTTTTTAACATTCCTTCTCATGGGTAGAGTCTTGCTTTGTACATAATTGTTGATCTTTACACTCTGAGGACATTTTCCGTTGGCATTCGTGATGACAGGCTTTGCGACGCTTCCTTTACCAGGGCTACAATTGGGCGCATTTCTTTTAACATTGTCGTTAGATTTTAGTACGCTTATATTCGTTTTTGTCGGAGCCGTTGTATTCAATGTCGGAACCAGTTTGTCTACTGTATCACAAGGTACTTTGGCTGGTGTCGTTACTTGACTCGGAGAGCTTAATTTACTAGGTGGAGTCTTGATGGGTAAAATTCGACAGAGACCCGATGGTGGTCGAAAATCGGGACTCATCAGAGATTCAGGTACTGGTACGAGTTTCGTTGCGGCTTGAAGGGGACTCGATTTCTCTGAAAGAACGTTGAGCTTTTCAAATTGATACTTGAACATTATATTTATGGGAAAAAGGGAACGCTTCTTTTGAATTTTGGCGACTTTTACGGCCCAAATTGAACCTTTGGCAGAGATAAGCATACCTTCCACATCTTGTAGAGTTGAGCCAATCGAAGATTTATTGAGTGTGCTCGATAACATATGAGGATCCAGGCTTTGCGTCATTAACTGGTCCTGACCGTGATCGCCACCTAGGCGAGCGTGACAAGATGAAACCATTGCTTCAGTATGACAACTGGCGACCATACGCTCCGGCGATTGCATCCTCATCGAATTTCGCGACGAACCTACTTTCAAAGAATCTATTTCAACACTAATGACATTTCACAGCCTCTATAACTCGAAATATAAAGTGCATGAAATACGTTTGCGCTAGCAATGCTAGCCGAAGCGTGGAAACCTAAACAAATTTTCTTGCTAAATTTAGAATAAGAACCCCTTTTGAAAAAATTCAGTTCGGAAAATATTTGAAAATTAAAGTAACTTTGAAGCGCCTCAACTTTACAAAATAGGTTCTGAAACTAATTGTTGCAACAACTATTCAGCTCTGTCGATTACTCTCTCTCTCTCTTTCATCTGACTTGATTCATTCCATAAACTAAACTACTCTAGAAGCCGGCAAAAGCGGCTGCCTGTGAAGAAAATACTACGAAATAAGGCTTTGCTTTGTCATTGTGTACCTTTGCAAGGTGAACGGCAGAACCTTGCGTCGCAAAATTTTTGTGACTGATAATATTTATCTTCATAGTTCTCTAACATCGGGGTAACTAGGGAAAACAAATTGTACAGGAAAGTGTGTCGCGTAAAGTTTTGCTTATTTGTAGAAAGATAATAAACCAGACAACAATTCTCTTGAATATGTTTCAAAATTCAAAGATCAAGAACGACATCTTTAATTGTGAATTGAATTGTGTATCTAACTGTAAGTCAATGATATGCATAATTGAAATTGTCTCTAGCTTTGATTCAGACTCACTCGGTCTTCTGGGCGAGCTGGTTCTGTTATGACTAAGTCTACGTCTAGTTGCCGGAGAAGGGCTCATTCCAACGCTGCTAAGGCTGTGAACGCTTCCCGCATCGCTCTGCTGGCTCAGTTGCATCTGATGGTGCTGTGCTTTACTTAAAATAAGCCTAAGCTTTCTGTCAGTCTCATTTTCGAGGGACTCACCCGAAAGAGGACAAACTGAGGCGAGATACTGCGCCAGCAGCGAATGCTCGCCAATCCGGAATTGTCGACCTCGTCCTTGTGAATAGAGCCACTCCGCTTTCAGGCTGCATGGAACCGATCGCGATTAGAAGCAAAGGCAGGTTTTGTATTGCTTCATAATTAAAAATTATGACTTACCTTTCGATAGGATCGACCGCATAGCCGTCGATCGATTTGAGATTCATACACCAGTTGATTACGAAAGGTCGAAAATCAAATCCACTATAGGCTACTGGTTAAGAAAAAGAAACTATCTATCTGCTTTCATTTTTCTTTCTAGCATTACTTAAGAATAGAAAACGTTTTTTAGTTATGCTACCTTAATTCTGTTTAATAAGCTGCTGTTATCAACAAGACAAAGAAACTAAATCGAACTTCTATATGAGAATTATTAAAGTAATACATTTTAGCCAATGATCGTTATTGTAGTAAAACTATATATAAAGGATACATGTCGTTACCTGTCATGCTGACGCAGGGATTGTTTGCGATCGAAAAATTGATGAGGTTCGTGAGATTCGCCAAATGTGACATTTCGTTCAAGTCTGTTATGTTGTTATTAGCTAATGTGAAAGTTTCTAGAGAAGCGGGCAAATATCTTTCACACTGACGCAGCGTTATTATGCGATTATTGTGCAGAAATAGTTCCTGAAAGGTAATAATAGATGTCAGTGAATTAAAATAAATTCCAATCAAGTTTCCAAGAAATTCAGCAGTCTTTAATAAAAAAAATCTCTTTACATACCTTTAGATTTCTCAGGTAAGAGATATCTGAAACATGACTAATGCTATTTTCTGACAAATCCAAGTGTTCCAACTTGGTATTTGTCTGTAAATGTTCGATGGACTGTAACAAAATTTATTGTAAGCCAACAGAAGTAAAAAACATAGTTAGAAATTAAGTAGAACAGTTGAAAAAATGAATTCACCTTAATATTGTTGCCAGCTAGGCAAAGTGTTTGCAAGTTCACCATATCTTTTATACCCTCTATAGTTAAAATACCATTGTTTGCGAGATTTAGAGTGACAAGATTGTGCAGTTTAGAAACACCATACATACGCAGTAGTTGATTTCTTACTATAGAAAGCTGAAAAATTTGTTGAGCGTTAATCCTTTAATATAACTGTTACCAAAAGTCATCAAATGAAAGGAAACCAATAGGGTCAATAGGGGTAAGTGTAGTGCGAAATTACAAAGTTATACTTTGATTAAAGATATTTTAAATAATTGACATGATTCGTGTTTCAAATTTTGCAAAAATCATTTTTGGACTTTCTACTTTTAATTGTATTCTTGCTTGACCAAAAAAAATTTGCCAGAAGAAATATTTTTCATTTTGTAACAGTTAATGTAACATCCACTATTCTTATTATGTACTGTTTGCTTTCAATTTTTTGTCATTCACAGTCCCGGCGGAAATTACATACACGCTTATTTTTTGAGCTGCCGCCAAAAAGCCTGATTTTTCAGATATTAACTTTTATCAAATTTCCTCATGATAGCATGAAAGTTAATAAAATCCTTCGTATGATAAGCCCAAGATGAAAGCAAAATGTCAATTAATAAAAATATATTGCAAAAAAGACGTCAAATTTTAATGTTCCAGAAAAATGAAATAACTCTGGAAATAATCAATACTTTTCATAGTTCTTTTGCTAATTTTGAAAATATGTCTCTATAGTATTTTTATAAACTGTTCAGATATTTTTAGACTTTTTTCCCTAGATTCTACCCTTGGGTCGAATTTGGTGCAAAAAAGTCGCAAAATTTCAAATAATTATGAATGAGCAACTACATAATTTAAAAAAATTTTGAGCAATAATATCTTTATACATATTTTTTAAAGTATATTTTAAGTAAGTTTTTAAGTATATACACATTTTTGAAATTTTGCGACTTTTTTGCACCAAGTTTGGCCCAAGGGCAGAATCTAGGGCCAAAATTCATCAAATATTTGAACAATTTAGTAAGATACTGTAGATTTGTGGTTGAAATGAGCCAAAAAACGTTTGAAAAAGGAATTATTTACATAGTTATTAAAAAATTTCAAAAACATCAATTTGACGTTCTTTGCAATATCTTTCTATAAAATTGACAATTTGCCATCATCTTGAGCTTATTAGGCGTAGAATTTTATTACATTTCGCGCTATAACGAAGAAACAATTTCATGTAAACATCATAAAAGTTAAAGGAATGTAGCGACAGCTCCAAAAACAGGCGTGTAGATCATTTCCGACGATCTTGTATAAAAATATCAAAGAAAATAACAAAATAAAATTTGTATTTGGAATGAAAATGTTGTGATATTGAAAGTCTTCATTATTTTGAATTGTATAATTTCTCAATTGATTTGAAAAACATTTGTGTGTGAATGTATATATGAAAATGTTATTTACCAATTATTATTATGCATTTACATATTAATTTGCAAAAATGAGGTTCATTAACCTCTCCTACTGACCTTGAACTATTGACAGATTTTTGTATTTCACAATGAAAAAGAAAAACAAAAAACATTTACCCTGAGTATGACTTTAATTAAAAAAATATATCTTCCTTCATTCCTAAAAAATATCAACAAAAGTTGCATTATGCAGGAAAAATGCAAATCAAATGACCAAACACAATTACGAATTGGAGTTTTCTAAAAGAATCTAAGTTTCTTTAAAAACAAATGATTAAAGCAATAACTAATGATAGCTAACTTTTTCTACAAATAATAAGCGAGATATCATTAATGACTAATTTGATTTCCATTCCAAATTTTTTCTTCATCACACATCCAAATTTTAACAAATATTCGCATAGGATTTCAAACTCTAGTCAATAATTTCAGAAAATAATAAAAAATATACTTCTGTCACAAGTGAAAATCAAATAAACTGTGACAAAACGCACCAAAACAATTCGACATCAATGTTGACAAATAGATTCGACCCCAAAATTACTTCGAATCTATCACAATCTCTTATATCATTTAAAAAACACAAACGAGTCGAGTCAGAAAAACGCAACAATTCACAAACCTTTGTGATTCTATGGTAAGAATCAAGATTATCGAGTCGTTGAAGCTCATTGTCGTCGACGATCAAAGTACTAATGTCAGCATCCGACGGACACCTGCCAATTTTCTTGAGACCTTGACCGCTTAGGTCCAGAGTTTCGCAAACGAGAGACTCTAAAACAAAAGTGAGACTCATTGATCCTTGCACTTTTTTTCAAAAGTTTGAATCCATTTAAATCTTTAAGAGGACAGGGGAGGGTGCAATTTTAGAAAAACGACCAGACACTTAGGAGCTGTCAAAAACGTCGGAAACTGTATTTCACGTGTGGAAAAATATTAGTCTATTTATGGTGTCCCTTTTGGAACATTAGAAATCAGCAAACACTATATTTGAAGGAAGAATATAAATAAAAAGTCACTTTTATCAATAACTAACCCGTTGAAGCCATGATGAACACAATTATTGAACACAATACTGGTAGACGCTACAGCGATCATGAAAAAGTGAGAAATTTCGTAGAAAGGAAACTTACCGATCGAGTCACATACACGTTGCCAACGTCGTAAGAAAATTACCGCCAAATTTAAAACATTTCGAGATATGCATGTACACTTGAATGTAATTTTTCTGTCGTAAATCTGAGATTTTGCAATTTGATCTCGGGTTCAGACACTCCATCAGTTAGATTTAATCAATCTCATAATCACTGGAGATGCTATTAAAGTTTATTACAAAAAAATATAATTTTGTTTCTGAAACCGTTCATAAAATTTAAGTTTTACTCTATTTAAAACTACGTCAAGAGTATTTTCTATTAATATTAGAATTTTCTATCAACCAAGTGCTTCATGATTCTCTTTTTCGGCAGGATAAGCACTATAATTAATTGATTTCCTTTTAAATCAATAAAGATTGCCTTTTTATTTCCAAGGAATTTCCTATGTTGGTAACGGAGTTGTGAACGCTGCCATTTTGAGAATTAATACAAATTTCTGCATTTAAAATATAATTTAAATGGTAAAAGACATACTGAAATTATAAAAAGTGCAGTAGATAAAAACTTGACAACTTTTTAAAAAATGATTCAAAACAAGCAAAACGTCTGAAGGAAACAGTTACTGTGTATAAAAAAACAATTGTTTTTGCTTAGGAAGAATTTTATTTTTTATGTTGGCACTTTGGCAGAAGATCAAGATGGCTGCTGTTCCGTATAGTCCTCGGTGACAGACTGACAGCGCCCTGTGACCTGTGCCGAGACGTTTCTTTAGCATTCATGCTGACAAATTTTCAATTTTTCGCATTAAAATCGGCGGATGATGTCTTGAACGACTCTCTGTGCGTTTGAGATCCAAAGGAAGTGAAAATGTCTACTAGATCGCAGTTAACGAAAGATTTAAACGGTGAGTGCCACCCGCGATGTTTACGTTCGTGTGTGTTCGATCTGTCAAATTCGCAGTTGCAAAGTTCAGCCATCAATAGAAATTAGTATAAAAAGAGTAATCAAGTTTTCAGTCTATTATCAATCGTTCCTCACAGGTAGTTTCAAATAAAAAAACCTGAGTTACAAATTTAGTGCAATTTAAATTCTTGATTTTATACACTGGATCGGAATTTTGACATCTTCTTTGACCCATAAATACATCTTATTTCCCTAGAATCGGTGAAATCATTGCTCGGAAAGCACGTCAAAATCCTGTTGAAGACTGTGGTCAAATTGGAGACCAAGCCGGATAAACTTGAAAATCGTGTATTGGTAAGTCAATTTTTGTGTACTCTGGTCAGGATATTCATAGACTTGTTGGTACTACTTAGATTGAAAAAACTTAAACATAATTTTAGGAACGTAAATATAATTTTCAAAACGTATATTTTTTAAGAATAACGAAGGCAGTTTAATGTGAGCTTTTGTTTTTTGAAAGCTATTGAGTCATGTTTTTGTTTGGTAACAATGGCTAATTTATGAAGAATTGCCGCCAAACAAGTTTTTTTTTGCAAGTATGAATAGATTTACATCAAGGCCACTCCCATCTTTGTTAAACACAATTTATCATTTTTGAGATCAATCTTCAATTTTCCACACCATTTATATATTTTCTATTTCATGTTTGTAAGGAAAAACTTGATAAGTAAAGAACCTTGTTCATAAATTATCATGTATGAATCACCGAACACTATAGTGCCAAGTATGAAAACTATTTTTAAACTTGCATTTTGAAGAGCAAAAAAATAATTTCAACATTTTAGTTGAAAGGGTGGAAGTACAGAACTAGATAACAAAAATTTTTCCGAGAATGTGTTTATTCTATAAAAAAAGCTTAAAAAATCAAATAGACGTTGTGATAAAAAGATTTATTCGAATTCTGATTTTTTAGTATCGTAATAAAAACAATTCAATTTAAATATTATTTACAATTTTAGCATAGTATTCTAGCGTAGTAATAATTTGTTTCTTCCCTTTACGATATTTCTTGAAATTATTATCATTTATTGAAAATATTTTGTTTTCTTTTTAAAGCCCTTTCGCCAAATAATCGTCTATAGCTCAATGCGATACCGTCACACTAAATTTTGATAGTATCACACATTTAATATTCTTATTTAGCTTCCTCGTATCTCGGGAGCAACTTTTTATTTTTGTGAAAAATTAAAAATTCTATTTTCAATGGCTACCGAAATCCGTTTTTCAAAACATGTGAAATTGTAACCTCAAAATTCTTGGACGATTTACTCAGAAATGGTTCACTTTTTCAGATTAAAGCGTTTTTACTCTTATTCAGAAACTTCATATCTCGGAATTAAGTTTTTATTTTAACCGAAAATTACATTTTCTCTATCGCAATCCTCGCCGTAACCTGTTTCAGTCATTCCTGGTCAATGTCACTTTGAGATTATCAGCTGACAGGTCTATTTCCTCGAAAATGGATAAGTGTTTCTAATCAATTTTTGTTGGCGTAAATCAGCAACAAGTCATCTCGGAATTGGTATTCTGTCTTATCTTTAAATTGTGATTCTGATTTTACAGAATGTTTTCTTGCTCTTCTGAAAAATACCAATTTTGTTGGTTATCTAGTTCTGTACAGCTACCCTTCAGTTATACATTCAATACTTTTATGTAATGACATAAATTTCACTTTAGAATAAATGTATCAAATCTTTCTGTCCATATGAATTATTGATGCAATTTTAACATTTGTTTTGTCATTAAATCTACAAATCATTTATCTTTAGAATTTTATTATTGTATTATCACATGAGAATTTTTGTACAAATTTAATTATTCTAATCATTTGTAAGATGTATAATGAGAAAACTATTGAGACTTACTTGGTTGCACAGTTTGTATTTCGTTTTTTTTTTAAATTTAATTAGTCGATTTATTTTGATTACGTCGATTGCAAAAAACTCTTAAGAATATACAAAAAGTAAAAAAATAATTATCTAATTTTTGCAGGTATTTTCACCATGTCGCCTCTTCCTCTTAACAGCAAAAGTGCCAACCAGAGTAAATAATCTTCAATATTTCCACCGAAAAATATTGATCTTCATTCTTTCTTACATTTAATTTTTCTTTTCAGATCGATTTTCACTTTCATTACTTAGAAATAACAGCAGTAGAGTCAAAAAGGTCGAATCTCTTCAGTCTCACGGTAGGAGAGAGAGTTTACAATTTCACAACAATAGGTGCTGCTGCAGACACTTCGGAAGTCGATGCTATGATCGAAGCTCTGCATACTGCCATACGAAACATATTTCCCACAGTTCCCTTAAAGTGAGTTACTCGAAAGAGTACACTAGTTTAAGATTTTATTACTTACCACTTTCTTCTCGAAGCGTGTAAAAGATTAATTTCATTGACCTAATTATTTTGATTGGATTCTTCCACTTATTTGATTACTTTCTGTTGCAGTTACGTTATAAGAAAAATCGACGTCATACCAGTTAGCAGATTGCAGAGTATAAGAGGCAGTGATTTAGCAAGAAGTACAGAAGCAACGAGACACACTGGTCCCTGTGGAGGGTTTTCAACTCAATATGCGTGCATGTGTGATTTGCATGGTGTGCCATACAGAGAAGAAGTTGCTTGGGTAAATTTCAATAATTGAGACATTCACTAAGTCCATGCTTTTTAATTAACAAATCAAATTTTTTTCTTCTATACACTCAAAATAAATTTTCAGGATGTAGATACGATATATTTGTCACATGACACAAGGGAGTTGAATTTAAGAGATTTTGATCACCTCGATCAGAAAGACTTAGTGCCTATAATCTCGGCATTAGAATACAACACGTGGTTCACTAAACTCAGAGTCTCTCACTTAAAACTAAGTCATGAACCCTTGGAAAGATTGCTGCATGTACTGCGTCGGTCTCTCTCAATTCAGGAAATTTACTTGGATAACTTGGGAATAAAATGGTGAGAAAAAGCTGAAACTTACCAATTTTTTTAAAGTTTCACTTTTCCTTACAATTTTTTAAAGAAAATTCTTTTTTCAGGGATTTTGCGCACAAGTTATCACTAGCTTTAATGTCAAATGCTAACTCGATGCTGCATACTATAGATTTATCTAATAATATGATTGAGGATAAAGGTAAGTTTCGATCCACGAAGATTGCCATATTTAAATATTGACGCTGAATATTGTTGTCTAGTATTGTTGTTTAATATGCTGTATAATCTACCCAATATTGTGTTTTATGTCCACGAACAATCTCACAGACTGCACAGTACACATTTTTTTAAAAATTTTTTAGGGGCCTCTAGCTTGTGTGGGATAATAGCCAAGTTAATGCAAGGTGTGCAAAGTATACCACAAATAATCACTAACCAAACATGCACTTAAGTTTTCACCATACCAGTTTACTCTTCTTTATTCACCCATCATCTTATTTGTATTCGTATTTATCGTACGCATTTCACATCTTCATCGATCAATCAATCTTTTCCAATTAAGTCTTTGTATATTATCGGTAATGAAGAAATTGTTGAATCGATTGTAGATCTCGCAAAGCTTTCTCGTCATTTTCATAAAGCATGCTGTTACTGGATCCATTTTTTCGTGTTGAATTTAACCAAAATATATGCTTTAAGGAGCCTCGCACTTAAACGGACCAATAACAAAATTGCCCAAGGGTCTGCAGAAATTAAACTTAGCGCACTGTGGACTAACGGGCAAGGGCGTTGGTCAAATCGCACACGCTCTGAGTTTAAACAGGAGCATGCCGACTAGTCTTCAGCACCTAAACTTTTCTGGAAATACTTTAAAAGATGATATTAATGTAAGTATCCAGTTGTTTATTACAGTGCTAATAAAAGAAAAAATGACCTGGCGGTACTTTCTGTAAACTACGTTACCAGTTTGAGGGGGGGGGGGCTGAAACTCAAGGTTTATAATGGAGGGGGGGGCGGGGGTATAAGTATAAATAAAGTTACGAACTTAGATAACATTTAGAAGATAAACCCAACGAGAAAATCCAACTAAAGTTTTAGGTACAAGTTCTTGTTTTTATTGAAAAGGCTACAATTATATTTTTGTTTCGGAATTTATCTCGTTTGGTTGAAAATGCTATTAAGTGGTTCAAAGTTGATTTATTTGGTTGAAAATGCCACTATATTGTAAAAAAAGCCATCATTTTATCAAAAATTCAACTACTTTGTAAAAATTTCAATTTTTTAGTTAAAGGTTCATCTCTTTGGTTGAAAATAAATCTTCTAATCTGAAATTCAAACCATTCTATTTTTGGTTGAAAAATTATATTTTTTAATTAAAAATTTAACTATTCGGTTTAAAATATTTCCTTTTTGAGTTTAAAGTTCAACTTTTTCGTTGAAAAATCGTCTTTTTTGCTAGAACATTAATCTTCTTGTTTGAAAATTTCTCTTTTTTGGTTAAAAGTTCAATTGTTTGGTTGAAATATCATCTGTTACAGGCTTCGTTGAGGATTCATCTTTTTTGATTGAAAAGTCGATTATTTGACTTAAAGTTGAACTTTTTTGTAAAAAAAATTAAATTTGATTTATTGTGTATTCATAATTATAATTGAAAATTGAACTATTTGATTTTATATGAACTTTTATGTTGAATATTATACTGTGTTTTAGAAAATTCATCATTTCGGCTTGAAAATTCAACAATTTGTAATTTTCTTGAAAATTCATGTATTTGTTCAAATTTCTCTTTTTTGATAGCACATTAATCTTCTTGGTCGATAATTCATCTGTTTGGTTAAAAATTTAACAATTTTGTTGAAAATTTGTTTTTTTGTTGTTCAAAGTTTTTTTTATCTGAAAATTTAACTATTCCATTTTTTATTCAAACTTTATCTTGTATATTGTTTAAGTTAAAAATTCAAACATTTGGTAAAAAATGTATGTATTTTGTTGAAAACTTGTCTTTTTGGGTAGAAAATTAATCTTGTTTGTTGAAAATTCAACTTTTTGGTTTAAAAAATTCAACTATTTTGTAGAAAATTCATATATTTTGTTAAAAAATCATCTTTTTGGGGTAGGAGATTATTCTTGTTTGTTGAAAGTTCAACTTTTTGGTTGTGAATTCAACTATCCTAATAAAAAATCATCTTCCTTGATCGAAAATGATGTATGCTGAAAATTGAACTATTTGGTTAGAAATTCAACTATTTTGTTAAAAAAAAAACTAATTATTTTTGGAAAAATTGAACTATTTTGTTAAAGTCATCATTTTTGGTCGAAATTTCAACTATATTGTTAAAAATTCATGCTTTTGGATTGAAAATTCATCTATTTTGGCAGAGAAGTCATCCTGGTCGATTTACAATTTATCTTTCTTGGCTGAGAAGTGACTTTTTTGTTAAAAATTCAACTTTCTTCGAAACAATTCGTCTTTTTGGCTTGAAAAGTTTACTATTTGGTTATATCTTTAACTATTTTCAGGAAAACTCGTCACTTACTGAAAAGTTCATCTATTTGGTTGCTAATGCAGCTGTTTTGTTGAAAATGTTTTTTTTACTGAAAATTCTTCTTTCTCTGTTAAAACTTCATATCTTTGAGTGGAAAATCTTCTTTGGTTGAAAATTTAACTATTTTGTTGAAAATACAATATATTTCGGCTGGAAATCTTACAAATTTAAAGTGTTTCGTATTGAATTCAATATGTTATCTACATTAATTTTATGTAAAAAAATTTATAGATGTAAAAACCGCCTTTAGCAAACTGCTTCGTTACTTTTGGATGAGGGCGTGGGGGTAGCCCAAAATGGGTAAAGTAGTTTATGGATGGCCCATAACCGACTACACAACTGGCTTATTAACCCTAAGATTAATAACGCATCAATGAACAAAATTCAGTTTTCGTAACATTATACGACATTACTTTTCTATTACAGAATTTATGCAACTTTTTGGCGCAGCCTAACAGTATAACGCACTTAGATCTTAGTGGCACTGATACTACTCTTGAATGCGTGAGTATTTTAATTATTGGATAATAGTTCATGTTTGTGAAAATCAGAGAAAAATGAAAGAATATGTTTTGCAGTTGTTTGGCGCTCTGTTGAGGGGGTGTGCAACCAATCTAGTCCACTTGAACGTCGCTCGCAACTCGTTTTCGAGCAAGAAAACCAAAGAAATTCCTCCTAGCTTTAAGCAGTTTTTTACGGCCACTCTCTCGCTCAAGTACTTAAACATCTCGTGCTGCAAACTGCCACTGGAAGCTCTTAAGCACCTTTTACTCGGCTTGGCCTGTAATGAGAGCACGGTTGGATTAGAGCTAGACATGAGTGGAAACAACTTGGGTTCGATGGGTGCTCACGTTCTAGAATCCTGCATACACGGCGTTCGGTGCATATCGTCACTTGATATTTCTGATAGCAGTGAGTAACCTTTTTGACACAAACTTAGGATAAACTGCTTCACAGCGAATACCGTCAATTTTGAAAAGTCCTTAATTTTTTATAAAATCGTACTTCTGTAAATGGTTCTTTTTGTTTTCAAAATGTCAAAATATTTTGACAAAATTAAAAACTATATGTACATATTGAAAACTGCAGAATTGCAAGGCGCCATCTATAATTTCAATGCGGCCAAGATATAGTAAACAATAGAAAAAATATTTATTAAAGGCAAAGAGTTTGAGATGAAATTTTCAAAAATCACATTTTCTATTAAAAATATTTTTTTTCTTAAAAAAAAAAAATTAATTTATCATGTACCTTTCAACACATTATAAGCCTAAGTGAACTTGTTTTGAGGCAAGCATAAACTAAACTTAAATTAAATTCGTATCAACTTCTGAGTAAAATATTTACTATCTGAAAAATTTAATCTAGAAGTTAGGACTCTGTTCAATACTTGTTTCTTGAAAGGCATTGCATGGCATACAATTTGGCGGATCGCTAAGTAGCATTAAATGGCATAAACTCAAGGCATTCTGAGTGACCACTCGACCGGGAAATCACTGGGAATTCTTAAAGAATTTCTCTTTTCTTGCCTCATTTCAAGAAACTTCCTTTTTTGTCGTTTTTTTCGCTTGAATTCGAACTGAATTAAACCCCCAATAAGAAAATCCAACTATTCTTGGTTGAATGTTAGTTTTTTTTGGTTAAAAATTTAATTATTTTGTTGAAAATTCAACTATTTTATTAAAAAGTCATCCTTTTTTATAGAAAATTCGTTTGGTTAGAAAACTCATCTTTTATTGTAGAAAATACATATTTTTTGGTTCAAAGTTTATCTTTCTTGTTTAAAAATGAACTTTTTTGTTGAAAACTCATCTTTTCAAGTTAATAATTCAACTGTTTTATAATAAGTTCGTCCTTTTGTCTTGAAAATTCAATTCTTTTGTTGAAAATGCAACTGTTTATGTTATTCTTTTTTATTTGAAAATTCGACTATTCGATTGAAAATTCATCTGTTTGGTTAGAAATTCAATTATTTTACTGAAAAGAAACTATTTTCTAAACATTTCTACTTTTTAACTTGATAACTCAACTCTTTTATTTAAAAATCGCTTTTGATTTGAAAATTCATCTTATTTGGTTGAAAATTCAACTGAAGGGTGACAGAGCAGAACTAGATAAAGAAAATTTTATTCTACAATGGGCTTATGGCATAAAAAATTCTTTCAAAAATCAAATACACGTTGTGATAAAAATATTTACCCGAATTCTCATTTTTTAATATATTAATAAAAAAATATAATTTAAATTTTAGTTAAATTTTTAGCTTAGTATTTTATAGTAATAATTTTTTTCTTCCGTTCACGATATTTTTTAAAAGTATTATCGTTTATTGAAAAAAATCTTCTTTATGTAGTCCTTTCACAGAATAATCGTTTATCTCAGTCAGATACTGTCACACTAAATTTTGTTTTTCTCAGAACAGAATAATTTTTTTGTATCAAAAATTTGTTATTCATATTTAGTTTCTCCATATCTCGGGAGCAAGTTTCTATTTTTGTGAAAAATTGAAGATTTGGTTTTCTATCACTACTGAAAACCGTTTTTCAAAACCTGTGAAATTGTATCTCAATTGTAAAATTGAAACTCAATATCTCGAGTGTAAGTTTTCATTTTTTATTTAAACTGAAGATTACATTTTATATCGCAATCCTCATCCTAGTCTGTTCCAATTTATGGTCTGAGATTTTCAGCTGATTCGTCTATTTCCTCGAAAATGGCTACTTTTTTCTAATCAATTTTTTTGCGTGAATCAGCAAAAAGTCATCTCGCAAGTGGGTTTCTGCCTTATCTTTAAATGGTGATTCTGATTTTATATATTGAATGTGTTATAGTACCTTTATATTGATTCTATTTAAAAGAATTATATCCACATAATTCCCGTACTATTCTCCTGTTTTCGTGAAGAATCACCCTATTTCCCCCGTTTTAAGAGCATTTTCTGCTGTAAGTCTGTAGTTACCAAAACATTTTGTTTATCCTAATGTTTGAGATAAAATGCTAAAAAAGTTATCAGATGAATGTTTCATTGTGAGATAAAATTTTGTTGTAGCCCTTAGAATTAAACCTATTGAGATGAGAAGGTTTCCATTATATAACTTGTTCATTATTAAAAGATTGAATTTAAAGTTGTGAATGAAAATTTGTAAAGTTTAAAATTTAGAAGAGATCAGTTTTAACTGTTTTAATTTGCAGTTTAGTTTTGATTGAACCGGGAAATTACCAGAAATGTTTTCTGTTGATAAAAGTGGCCACCTTGGCATCCCAAACAAATGACTTCAATGCCTTATATTTTTCGCTCATTAAAAATGATTGAAATGAAACTAGTTTTATACAATAAAGTGCATTCAATGGCATTTGCAACAAAATGCAATTGGTACGCATTTAAAGGCATTGAAATATCCGTTTCTTGAATGCTATTCTATGCCTCTCAATCAACATCTCCTAACCGGTCTGTATAACTATTAGAATTGAGATTAAAGTCGACGTTGCATTCACAGATATGGATGTTGACCTGGCCCAAGTAATAACCGCAATCGGCAAGAATAAATCCATAAAACATCTGTATATGGGCCGTAACACTGCTGGCATGAAAAGCAAGCACATTGCTGTCATAATGGACGCTTTGGTGCAAATGATCCAAGAAGATGATTGTGTATTGCAAGCCCTGCATTTGCCTGATTCAAGACTGAAGGGTGATCTTTACAATTTGATTAACGCTCTCGGCAGCAATACTTGTCTTCATACTTTAGATATCAGTGGTAATCAAATTGGAGATCCCGGTGCGAGGCTTTTGGCTAAGGCTTTGCAAATAAATAATCATCTGAAGATCATCATTTATGACAGGAACAGCATTGGTCTTCTAGGATATACAGATATAGTCCACGCTCTGGAAAAGTACGTTTTATTTATTTAAAATAGATTCATTCAAGTAGTAAAGTAGAGACGAATTCTGACAATATATTCCTTGCAGAAATTACAGCGTGAGGCACATGCCCTTTCCTATTTTTGATCTCCAGCCGTGTATGAAGGCTTCGGCTGAGAAAACTGAACAGTTAGTTAGGAAGATTCAGGATTTGCTTCAGAGAAATGTCACGCCTTGTAAATACAGTCATGGGCAAGCTTTCAGACTTCAACAAGGATTTTTGTTGAGTTCGACTCAGCAAATGGTTGATAGGCTCGTTGTTCAGACACAGGACACTATCAAGCTTTTAGCTGCAGAGAGCTGTGATGCTAATAATGATATTAATTACGCGACTGGACTTATACAAGATGCTGATAATTCAAAGCAGGTTTGTATTCTTTTCAAATTAATTTTAAATTAAATTAAACTCTTCAATATACTTCATATACCTTACTTTTGTACTTTATTTTTCAGCTCTTGCCAAGGTTGCACGAAATGCTACAGAGAAAGGACGAGAATAATCCGATTGAAATGAAGCTACTTAAAATGGCGGATGACATCCATAATGTCGTTTCTCTATACCTGCAGGTTTGTATTCCTTAAATTGTGAAATAGAGACAATTATTTACGAAATATTAAAATTGACCTTAAATCTAGGATTCTTTGGATGCTATGCTGAAGTGTGCCAGTGAGCAGTGTCCTACAATTCTTTCGCAAACTGTGATAAAAGACGATGAAAGCGATCCGACAACCGTCGAGTACGATCTTCGTGCCTCTTGCAAAGAAAAGAATCATGTCGGTCATGAATTCATCCAAACAACAATTACCGAACAAGCTGGCGCTGATATTCTGAATAGAGTAAAGTATGTATCGACTTTGTGAAATGAAAAAAGAAAATATCGTTTTATCAACATTTTTATAATTTAGTATATAATAATTATTTAATTTATCCCTAATTATTTCCAATACTTTTCAGCGAATTGAATTTGGCAGTGGCTTCGCACGTATCAGACCGTGTTACTGACGAAGTAATTGAATCTTTATCGAGAAGTTACAAAACTTTGGTGAGGTTTTCTTTTAATTTGCATGTTTATAAACTGCGAAGTATGATTTTCCAAACTATAATTCTTCAAATCTTTCATTTAGATTGGAGATTCCGAATGTAGAACGAGAAGCAGCACGCCCGACGTTCTTCGACCAAGTGCCGGTTCCATGAGCAGTGGCAGTGTTATTGGCGTCGCAGTAGGACCTCAATCACTCAGTATTGGTAGATCCAGCCTCGCTTCAGAAGAAGAGAGCACTGTGGAGAATTATTCTTTGACTAGCACATTAGGTCCATGTGTTAACGATCCTTCACCAATGGTAAGAAAATTGATATAATTTACTGAAATTAAATCGCAATTACGCTCTCATTTTTTTCATGCATCTCAAGAAATTGGATTATCTGAATCTCGTAAGTATAGTTCAATTATAAGAGTGCATTATTCACAAATTTGGCATGAGATTTTTGCAAAATAAAAACAAAAGAGAAGATCCATTATTTGTTAGTTTTGATGAATTAGTAATTTATTTGTCATTTACTGCTTTATTGATTAATTATGACTTTGTTAATTGATTATGGATTTATTTCTTTAGGCTACACCGCACTTGTCAAATAAACGGAAGAGTTTGCATGGAAGAAAATTAAGGCCTAAATCGGTAGTGGATTCGGTTGAAGGTCTCTCTGCTGATGATATTCCAGACTTGCTTCCGTCTCTTCCGAAAGGTCAAACTGAAGGTAATTTAAGGATTGCAAATAAACAATTTTAAAGACTAAAAATTAGATTCTATTTGATAGTTATTATTTTTTTCATGAATTGGGCTTTTTCAGGAATATCTGAGAACGAACATTCGTTGACGGAGTCTTTAGACTCAGTTTCTGAATTACCGAATACAGTTGGACAGCAATTGCAGCATCTCGTCAAGTCCAGACCTCGAAGAGCAAAAACGAGAGCGCCTTCTCGACCAATGTTGCGACCGGATCAACAGCCAGATGGACTTACTCTTGGAGAAGGCCTTGATGTCTTCTTTAGACCAACAACCCCCACCACTCCACTTATATCGCCTACAAGTGACGACAGGTAATTTCAGAACCAAATTTATATTCCTTGATTATTATCTTTGCCAATTAACAATATTAATCTTTCGAATATACTTTCAGCTTCATTTTTATTTAAGTTTTTTTTGTTAAATTTTATTTTGATTCAATTCATTTTTTATTTTTTAGCTCTTTACACATCTTCCCTACCGAAGGCAGTCCCAATTTATCCTCCAACAGTCAAAAAAGCATTCCACCAGACGTCGAAAAAAAATACGGCTGTAGTTCTCCAATGTTAAAAACTCTTCTTGAGCCAGCACCGCGTTCGAGGTCTAGCGATAATCTCGAGAAATTCTCTCCTCTGATTGGCAGAAGATCTCAAGGTGATTCTCCCTTGACTGCCTCGCCCTTAGCTCGTCGTATGATGAGTGAAAGCTCGCATGAGAAAACTTTGTATGAAGGAAGTGCGGAATCAGGTATCAACGAAAATATGTCAGAGTCATTGCAAAGAAATACTCTGCCAATCGTTGGCTCGAGTATGACTTCACGCCCTGCCTTGAGAGACTCGAATACGGAAGAGAATGGAAGATCTTTGCAAACTAGTGCTAGTTTTAGTTCTTCGGACAGAGATACTGAGTCTCGAAGAGCGCTTATGAAGAGAGCAGACACCGAGAAGACGGGACAGGTGTCTTCCGTTAAATTGAGGTCAGCGGCCTTCGATCTTAAGAGTCCGACAAATGGTGCTGGTTCAAAGAATCTTTACAGCGATACTTCGAAATCTCCAGTGTTGAAATCTTTCACTAAAGGAAACGGTCCTAATTCGAAGATAACCCCGCCGATCACGGCACCAAAACCAAGGCCTTGGAGCATGGCTACGGATAGAAAATCAGGTGCGAATAATGGGGGTCTGAAGTCTTGGGTGCGCTATTGTCGCGAACTAGTGTGACCAGTTAGAATTTGTACTTAAAACGATTTTACTATTTTTTATAGTTTTAAACAATTCTTATATACCTTGAAAAATCTGGAAATGTTTCGAGACCGTGCTTATATTGTTTTCAAAATTGTAGTGTAAAATTAACTGACAATTTTTTTTCATTTTTAAATTAGCTTTATATTAATGGATTTAACTATTCTGTTGAAAATGCAACTCCTATTGATATTCTGTCTTTTTGAGTTGAATTCAGTTGAATATTCCGTCATCCATCATTTTGGTTGAGAATTCATCTATTTGGTTGAACATTAATTTTTTTACCTGCATGTTTAACTATTCAATTTTTGGTTAAGAATTTATCTTTTTTAGTTATAATTTCATGAATTTTGTTAAAAATTCGTCTTTTTTGTAAAAATTTTATTTTCTTGTTTGAAAATTCATCTTTTTGACTGAAGATTCAACTATTTCAGTTAAAGATTATTTTATTTGACATTTCATCTTTTTGGTTTCAAATTCAACTATTCCTGTAGGAGATTCATAATTTTAGTTGAAAATTCATCACTTTCATTGAAAATTCAACTATTATGTCGAAAATTCGTTTTTTTCGGTTGAAAATTAATTTTTTAAACTGATTTAGTTATTCAATTTTTTGTTGAAAATTTATCTTTTTGAGTTGAAAATTCACGAATTTTGTTGAAAATTTGTCTTTTTGTAGAAAATCGATCTTTTTGGTAAAAAATTTAACTATATTTCAGTTAAAGAACTATAACTTGAATTGAAAATTCATCTTCTTGGTTCGAAATTGAAATATTTCAGTAGAAGATTGATAATTTTAGTTAAAAAATCATTACTTTGGTTGATGATTTAAATATTTTGTTGAATATTCTTATTTGCAAATTAATTTTTTTAACCAAAAACTTAACCATTCTATATTTGGTAAAAAATTAATGTTTTTAATTGAAAATTCTACTATTTGGTTCAAAATTGATATATTTTATTGAAATTTCATCTTTTTGGCTGAAAATTTAACTAGTTCAGTTACAGATTCATTTATTTATTTGAAAAATTAATCTTTTTGGTTTAAAATTTCATTATTTCTGTAAAAGATTAATAATCTTAGTTAAAATTCATCACTTTCTTAAAAATATTAACTATTTTTTTTTAAATACGTTTGTTTTCGGTTGGAAATTATTTTCAACTGAAAATGTAACTATTCAATTTTTGGTTGAAAATGTATGTTTTTTACTTGTGAATTCATGAATTATATTTAAAATTCATTTTTTGTGTAGAAAATTAATCTTTTCGGTTTAAAACTCAACTATTCCAGAAGAAAATTTATTTCGATTACAGATTCATCGTTTTATTTGAAAATTCATCTCTTTGCTTGAAAATTTAACTATTTTGTTGAAAAATGTTGCCGTTTTGTTGAAAATTCGTTTTTAAACTGAAAAGTAGACTACTCCTGTAGAAGATTCATAATTTTAATTAAAAATTTATCAACTTAGTTGAAAATTTAACTATTTTGTTGAAAAGTCGTTCTTTTTGGTTGGAAATTATATTTTTTTAACTGAAAATTTAACTTTTCCATTCTGGTTAAAAATTTATCTTTTTTAGTTGAAAATTCGACTATTTGGTTAAAAGTTTATGTATTTCGAAAAAGGCAAGATTTTTACTTGAAAAGTTAGGAATTTGAATGGCTTTAAAATGAATTTAATGAAGCACCCACATTAATTTTACTTAATAGAATATATTTCCCTATTTTCTTTTTAATTATTATTCAAATTCGTGGACTTTAGGAACAAATTCAAGACATTATTAAACATGTTTTTTGTATTATTTATTTAATTATTCTATCATCATAATATATTTCGGAATATCTTGTAATATAATTGGTCGAAACGTTATAAATTAAACATATTAATTAAACCATTAAAACTTGTACAATTAAGATAGTAATTATCCTTTAGATAGTTACTTTCACAAATAAAAAAAAGTTAACCAACAGTTAATTAATTTTTCATATGAATAGTACTATTTTTCCACATTTAGATATTTACGAGGACTGAAGAAAACATGTATAATAAACTCGCGAAATTGTATACATATTCCGCGTCGATTGTGACCGGGAATTGTCAGGAAATTTTTTTACATGATTTAATAAGGCTCACTGAATGAATAACAAAAATAAAGATTTGTCGGAAACTCAGTGTTGCATATGGAATTTTCATCGTATGCAATGAAAAAACACGTTTGCTGTTCAAACCGTTTTTGTCAAGAAAACAATTATTTTACTATGCCATGTAAGTATCAAGACCAGTCAATACATTATAAGCTTAACATAATTTTTAATTGATGCATATAGCAAGAAATTCAATTATGCAAACACGAAACGTGGATGTTCACTGTATAAGATCAGAATTCCATGTGTCACACTTATAGTTTCCGATAAATATTTAGTTTTGTTATCCACTATTTGTTTTAAGCACAAATTAAAATGCATATGTGGCTAAGAAGAAGTTTTCTTGTATTTTTATTATTACTATTTGGAATTATTGTTAATTGAAGTAATTTTATTTCACTTGCAGGTGAATTTAATTTGCTCAGCGATGGTTCGAGCCCAAATACTTCTGCGGGTAACACACCCGATTCAGGAGATGCTTTAGATGAATCAACCGATAGTGGAGTTAGTGGTCCAGCGTCTCTGCCGCCTACGTTATCAGGAAGTAGCACGACAAGTTCTCTAAGTAATTCGAGCGTAGAGAAGAGATCAGTCAGGGAATTAGCAGCCAGCTTGACCAAAGGGAAGATGGATAATAAGAAGGAAAATGGTGAGATGAGCACGATGGACCGTATTTTTGCACGGCAATAAAACAATAGCTTGCAATTTACTAGCGTCATATTCAGATAGGCGTTATTTTTATTTTTTATCGCTAGCATTAATCAACCCTGCATGTTAAGCTTTCTTTTACCATTATGGCTGTACATATTTTAGAACATACCGCACCCGAAGCATGGAGGTCGGTGCTTCGTCGTTCTGTCAAGCCATCGTCTACAAAGGTATTACATTTATTTTTATTTTATTAGTTGTTTAAGTTTGTATGCTTTATTGCAAATTAGATTTATTTATTTGTCTATTCTGTATATATTTATAGAATATTTATTTTATCATGGCGCCTACTGAACTGGACAAAACGAGAAATGAGAATGATTTTATTTTTTACCTGGAATTTTTCTAATTTCTAATGTTACCATTTTAAATTACACATTTGAAGCACATCAAATTGCAAAGCTTTGAGACTTTGATTTTTAAATGTGTAATTAGTAACATTTTGCAAAATTTAAATTATTCAATTTGTACTTTTTAATGCTAAAATTGTTTACCATTAGTTCGAAAGACCTCAAATTTTTAGTCGTTCTCTTGCAAATTAAAAAAATTGAAAATTACAGTTTTTAAAGTTTGGACAATTTTGAAATAACAAGCATTTGAAATTGAAAAATTTTCAGATATGTATACTCGTACTGAAACTTTGTAAGTTTGGGTTTCAATTTAAAAGAAAGGAAGGTTTTGGGCGATTCTCACTTGAAGATTCTCTAATTTTTTTAATTTCGTATTCCAATTTATTTATTTTTCAACTATTTTAGAATTATATTGTTTTTTTTCAATTTTTAAAAGCTTGCATTTTTAAATTACAATGACCGAGTAAAAATGTTATACAATGACCAGGATTTAAAAAAATATTTTTATGACAAGATAGTATAGTTGTAATTAATTTGATCTTATGTAATTATTCTTACTTATCGTATTTATTGTTTACTTTGTAAAAAAGTTTTCTGTTTCTCCTATTTTACGCAGTTGTATTTCCACAAATATTAGATAAATTTTTACTAATCACGGTAAGTTCGTCCATATTTATAGATTATTTCAAAATTGAAGCTTCCACTAATTTTTATTTCTTCAGATAATTTCATTAATAATATATATATGGATGTTTGCAACTAATAGAGTTCCTAATATTCTACGAGAATATCATATTTTAAAAAACTATCTTGATAAAATATGGAGTATCTGAGATGAATTGTAAATCATTTTACTAGAAAAACCAAATATTACATGCCTGAATAATCATTTCCGAAACAATCAATTTGGTATGAAATAATCAGGCAGTCATATCGAGATCAAGAGTAACTCATATAATATGTATTTTAATCTGTCATTGCAGGCAGCGGAAGCACCGAAAACGGCTGAGACACCCCAAATAAGTGTTAAGTTGCGCCGCACTTCGTTTCTGCGTGACTCGAACTTCAATTACGACAACGACGTAGTTGACGTTTGAATCCTTCAATTATATATTTATAAACGATTGTGCCAATCCCACAATTTTTTTTGTCAAAAAACGATTTTCGTTTTTTAAAGCATAAGCAAAAATAAGAAGAATCAACTAATACATTCCAATACTGCAACGATGCCATATTGAGGGAAGCAGGGTATCACAACTTCTCATAGAAACGATTAATTTCTTTTTCTATCTACTGATACACACGCGCCGCAGTCGTAGAAATTCCCACTTGACCAGAAATTTAGTACTTAACCGGAACGAAGGTAAAAGTCTTTGTACATATTGAATATTCCTTCGTTCGAAAAAAGACATAACATAGAAGAAAAAAAACGCGTTACCTAGACGAGAGGCATTTTATTGAGAGACTTTTTTGCTTTAGAAGCAGTATTCTGGTGAAATGTTAACGGAAGAGATCGAAATGCATGTGAATTTCAGACCCAAGACTGCTCTTTCTTAGTCGCGAAAGCAATTTTATTTTGATAATATTAAATAGTAACTTCAGGTTTTCCTCTTTTCTCGTTGCATAATTCGCAATAGATTCCAGGATAAGTGCCTACCTTTTTTCAAATTTCTCGCTTAAGTATATTTGACCTATCGGAAGAGTCTTCCAAAGATAAGGCATCTAGGCATAACACGATTGGGTTCACTTGGGTTAAATACTCGATTAACCTACTAGCTTAAGTTTGAAGAAGCAGATGAGTAATTCGGAAAAAGGTCACTCTGCTAATGAAAATTTCATATTATAATTATATAGTGATAAGACGATTAACTTCGTAATCAATGAAATCGTCACACTTACATTCTCCAAGAAAACAAAGTATTTAATTCCGGCGATAAATTTATTCCGGCTGAATTTAAGGCGGATTGTATTTAAAGTTAAGACAAAACTATAGTTGTCCGAGTCATAGTTTATATAAATATATAATTAGTAATTTAATGTAAATTTTATGGGATACCCCTCGGATGATGTACATTATATTGTGATTTGTTGGGTTTTTATAGCGAATGATATGTGTGTGTGTGTGTGTGCGCGCGAATGTAAATACTTTATGTAAACTAGTTCTGTACTTTTGAGAGAAAGTGTATTAATCACCTAGTAAGTCAGTATGAATTTTATTCTACGAACTCTCGAATACCGAAAATTCAATGTCAATATTCATGTTCTATATCGATATTGAAATTTTGAATCAGGTCTAGTACGGCCGAACGTTGCTCGAAATTCTTCACTTACGAAAACAAAAGTCCTTTCAAAGAAAACTTTAGTTTTCATTTTAAGAATATCTGAAATGAGGGGCTGATAGCAAAAGCGGAGTAGAGAAGTCGTCGGAGTAAAAACGATTTAAGAACAATGCGGGCAAAGACGAGTTAAAAATGAAACAAGAGTAACAAGGATTGTATCGTATATTATAACATAAAATTATAATACAATGATAGATTATGATATAATCTACTGTACTATCATATCGTTATATTATAATATACGATACAATCTTCGTTATTCTTGTTTCATTTTTACTCGTTTTTGCCCGCATCGATCTTAACTCGTTTTTGCTCCGACAATTTTTCTACTCCGCTTTTGCTATCAGCTCCTTAAATGTGCAATACGTGCAATTGAAACAAATCAGCAAAGTTCATTTTCTGCAATTCATTGATTGGATTAATTTTCTAGCCAACGTTTTTGCGAATCATGATCATGTCTTGAGAATGTTTTATTTTAGCGAGTGGGATTTGAATCGTTTGTTTTAACAGTTTTATAAAGAAGCGAGTTTTTGCTTATTTTTATTGCTATTTTTATTGTGAATTTATTTCCTGTTATGCAAGCATTTTTCAAAGACTGTACGATGAAAGTATTTAAATCAATTTGACATCATACATTTCTTCTAGATCTAAAAGTAGGACAGTTTTAAAATGTTTTTAGTATTTAGAAAGTATTGAAGCCATTTTACAGTTTTAAATTCTTCCACTCTGTAATATGTCCTATTTTTATTGCGCAGCTTCGAAAATAACGTTACGTTTGTGTCAATTTTGTCGCTAAAAGGTGTTTTTGAAATCGTTTAAAAAAAGGTTTTATTGTGACACATTTTGTAATTTTAAAGGACTTTTATATGTATATGCAACTGCGTAATTTAAGTACGATATGATAGGTAAGAAGAGTAATAATGAATTTTAGAGTAAAATATATTTAGAAGTTCGAAATAATTAATCGTGATTTAAACATACTTCCAAAATTCCAGTAACCTGGACGTTCATTTCCCTGTTTATAAAGTTCCACCCAATACTTTAGGAAACAAAAAGTATGCTTTTTTACAATTATAAATTATTTTTTTTAGTTGGTATACATATTAGAAAAGTTTATCATTTTACAAAAACTTTTCTCTTTAGAAAAACTTATCACTTTCTCTGTTAGAAAGTATTTATAAGTATTTTTACTTTTCCTAAAATTCGCCTTTATCATTATACAAAAAACGTATTTGAAAATGTTTCAATGATTTTTGAATAGAAACCCAGAAAGAAAACAAAAATTAAACGACGTACGATTTTTGAATACCAAAATAGTTGAAAATGTGTTGAAAGTTTGTATAGACAACGTGAAATCTGGTGGTGACTATACCGTTTACTTCCAATTTATCGCTATTTCTCAGAAGCAAGAAAAAAATGGAATTATCTAATGGAATTCCCGATGCAAAATAAGATAGAATGTCGCTTCTTTTTTGTTTCCAATTTTTCTAGTAGCGATTGTCAAGTCAAGGAGTGTTGAGTTGATTCGGATTCTTCCAAGTCACCCTTCGCGTGTTCAAAGAATCGACAAAAGAAGTTTCTTATTTTGCAGCGCGAATAAAAAACTATGCCTGTAACGTATCTTTTGTAAACCGGGCCTACGTCATGTTTCAGCAGACAAATAAATAATTAAAACAGAAATCAATCTGAAGTTTTGACTTATTAGATGCTAGTATTATGATACGCATACTAGAGCGCGCGGAAAAGACTGCATTGCCAATTAATAACATACAAAAATATAAAATAAGAGAAATCAAGGATTTCAGAATATTCCAGGAATTCAAGGATTTTAGGGGATTTCTGGGATTTCAGATCATTTAGGTAATTTAGTGAATTTAAGGAATTCAAGAGATTCAGGGAATTCATAGCATTAAAGGAATACAATATATTCATGAAATTGAGGAACTGAAAGAATTCAACAAATTTCAGGAATTGAAAATATTCATGGATTTCAGAGAATTCATAATATTCAAAGAATTTAGAATATTCAAGGATGTCAGGTAATTCAGAAAATAATAAATATTTTCTAAACATTTGAGGAATTCAGAGAATTATGAGAATTTCAGGTAATTCTGAGCATTAAAGGAAGTCAATACGTTCATGAAATGGAAGGAATTGAAAGACTTCAGAGGATACCAATAATTCAAAGAATTTCAGGAATTGAGAATATTCAAGGATTTCAGAGAAGTCAAGGAATTCAGAGAATTAATAATAAGAAAGAAATTAAGATAATTAACAATAATCCAGGAATTTCAAAATTTTGAATAATTCAAAGATTTTCAGCATTTCAGAATATACCAGGAATGCAAGGATTTCAGAAAATGCAGATAAATTTTGATATTTCAGAGAATTTAGGGAATTTAAGGAATTCGGAATATTCAAGAAACTTAAAAACTCAGAACATTCAGGGATCTTAAGGAATTGAGAGAATTCAGAATATTCTAGGAAGACAGGGAATTTAGAGAAATTCAGGGTTTTAGAGCATTAAAGGCATCATGAAATTTCAGAACTTTCAAGGAATTTAGAGAATTAACAGAGTTCACATAATTCAGAGAATTCAAATAATATCAGGAATTCATAATATTCCAGGATTTCAGCGAATTAGGTGAATTTCTGGGATTCAGCACATTAACATAATTGAGAAAATCCACAATATTGAAGGATTTCAGAGAATACGGACATTTTAGGAAATTCAGAAAATCTGCAAAATTATCATTGCTCTAAATTTAAAACTATTAATTTTTAACAATTAATTAATTTTTATGATTTTTCACGTCTTGAAAGCTGTTAATTTTTCAATTTGAAGGCTATAAATGTGATATTTTACCATTTTTCATAAATTTAAATTCAAGAATTTGCAAACTTATATAAATTTGAAAATGGTCTACTTTGAATTTGTAAAATTGATTACTTTTTAATTTTAAATTTTTAGTAGTGAAATTATTAAAATTGGTAAGCTAAAGAATACAAATTTCTCTATTTTTAAAGCTTAACAGTTTTTGAAAGTTTACAATTCTAAGTATTATTCTCATTTGCAGGTTGTTTAATATCGAATGCGTCGAATTAGGATTTTTTAAATTACATATAGAAAGTTTTTAATATAAAATTGTGTGATTTCAAACGTTTATTCAAGCAATTGTGGACATTTCGGGTTAAAATTAATCATTTAACTGAGCATTGGTTTCCCTTGTTTTTTCAACTATAACAAGATTAGAAAAAATTTAATTTACAGTTTGGAAGGTTTAAGAACAAGAAAGTCACAACTTTTATAATATTTATAACAATTCTGACTTTTTTGTATAATAAACTAACAATTTTGAAATTAATAAACTGTAATTGTAATATATTTTAATAATTCCAAAAATATTACTTTTCATGATTAATTTTATTTTGTTGTACAATTTCAAAGATTTGAAATTGATCCCAAAGAATTTCATATATTATCCACTGAACATTATTTTCATTTTACACGTATGTGTTTCTAAACTTTTAATAGTAAAACGAACCAATTAAAAAAATATATAAAAAACAAAAGGATCTCTACGAATCAACATCATATTGTGAAAGAAATATATCAGCTGCGAACACTTGCAGATTATAATTATTCACAAAGGTAATCCTTCGTGTAATTATTAATTTATAGAAAAATTATTTCAAATGATTTATGTACATTTTGAATTTCCCACTGAAAATTTGGCGCCCTCTTGACGTTAATTAGGTATTTTCAGTTCAACCATCAGCTAACTTCACTTCGTTGAGTGCTGAGGGGAAAACAATAGATCAAATGCATGGGACAAAACTTTATTTTGGTAATATCTTCATAATGAATAATAATTATTACTACTTTATTATGTCATTGAATAGTTCTTAAAAAATAAAAACTATTTTTCAAATACATTTATATAGAAAAAATTAGTTTTTACGAAGATATTAATAAAATAGGGCAAAAATGGACCCAATCCCATGCATTTGATCCATTGTTTTCCCCTCAGCAGCTAACGAAGTGAAGTTAGCTGATTATGAAGTGAAAATACCTAATTTTGCAATGACGACAGTCCAGTGACGTAACTGACGCAGCAGTGCATTTGGCACTAGTCACTAGTCCGCTAGTGCAGTTGTTGTAAATTGTACTATACAGTTGGCAATGTTATAATTGTTTTTAAAGTTTTTTTTATTAATTAAAAAGGATATAAAAATGTCGCGACAAAAATTGGAAAAGGCCGCAAACAGCAGCAAGTGTGAAACTAGTGTGTGGACGCGAGCAGTTACCCCAAATTCCGAGTGGCCAGATAAAGTAAACATAACCTCATTTCCAAAGGAGAAATGGTTTTTCACCTTTGCACGTGATATGTATTTTTTTAATTGCCTAACGTGTTTTAATATTTTCAGGAAGAATTTCTTGATGTGATATATTGGTCTCGACAAGTCATTGGAATAATTGTTGGCATTGCATGGGGATTTATACCTTTGAAAGGATTTTTAGCTCTTTTATTGTAAGTATATATGGGTAATTGTCAAATTGTACACTGTAAAAAATTTTTTTTGTAATTTTACCATTCTGAGTGTCGCGAGGAAAATTACCTACTCTGAACATGGCGTTTTTAAAGACAATAGTAACTGTACTTTGAGGTTATGCACTTTTAATGACCGGGCGTTTAAAATCGCAATGGCTTGTAAATTTGATAGGATGTGTGTTTTAGTCAAACAAAGCGGTGAATGTCACAAGAGAATTGAAATGAACAGTAAATGCTCGAAAATTTAGCATTCGGTTTAAATTTCCAAAACATTTTAAATTTACATTTGGATCTTGTAATATTACCGTGAATAGTAATTTTGTAGAAAAATTCATTAAAATTATTTATCCGGCTATTCTCGTTTATATTTATTAAATATTTTGATAAATAATACGAATTATTATACACGAATTCAATTAGATGTTTCAATCATCTTTATTCAATATAACATGTCATAAATACATATCATTTTATATCACAACATAATGATAGCCAAGTGTCATTTGAAATCATTATAATAGTATTAAATTGCAAAGAAAATCCATTATTAAGCCGTATTAACACTTCCGTTTCTAGAAAACATAACCCCATTTTGACACTCGTCAAATATTCAGAAAAAAATTAATTTGTCATAAAAGTTTTATTAAGATAACTTACGGAACAAAAGGTTTTGCCCAATAGGTGTGTTAATTAATAACGTATTTTCTTAATTAGATTGCGATTTAAAAAAAAATTGAATTTCTGATCAAGTTTTAATTAGATACTTGCTAAACTGAAGATTTTGTCGTAGAAATAAGAATCGACCGAATCAATTTCAAATCAGACAGGTTCTACAGTATAAGTCACATAATCCCTTAGCACTAAAATTACCAAAACTATTAGCAAACGTTGAAAAAGTTAAAAACAGATCAACGAAACGCCGGTTGCCGACTGCGGACTGACTGAGTACAGACTTCTGCCTGCTTCTGCCGACTTGTCTGGACTTGTCGGTGCGTGCGGCATCAGCATTCTTTTTCTTTGTCTGATTGGTAAATTTACCGTAATTGTGTTTAATATTTTAACAAATGCAGGTAAAATTTAATGCTTCTTGAAATTTACATGCGACAAAAATGTCACGTGTCTGTACAAAACAATTTTAAAATGTATTGCTTTATTACAATATTTTTCCGTGCTTTTACATGATATTTAATATTCACATTTCTTGAATGCACAATTACATTTCGAAACTGCAATTCTAAAAGAGATCATCATTTTACTAACGTCAGTAAATTTACCCTTCTCAATGTTGCGTACAAACTTACCCACTCTCAATATGACAAAAACACATATCGGGCGTGAGTACCTAAAGCGCCAAGCGTAATCGCTTCTCTCAGAATAGTAAATTCACAAGCCCATGAGATTTCTAACCTCGAATAGGTATCGTCGCAACACTAAAAATGGTAATGTTACACAAAAATCTTGTGTAATTTTACTAGTCCAGTTGGTAAACTATTTTCGTTTTTTACAGTGTAGGCAAATTTCAGCACCTACAGTGGCAATCATATTATTATTAGGAATTAAATATTTCATAACGGAAATTGATCTTATCACATGTAACAATTTTAAATCCAAAAGGGGCAGTTATGAAAATAAGAAATAATAATGAATCCATGGGCAAGCGCATATAATCAGTCGTACGCTGTTCTATTGTACCGTACGGTAATGATGCGAGAAAAATGTTAAAGTTTAACCTTTTTTATTGTTTATAAAAAAATATTAAATTTTAATTATCAAAAGTCACCTACTTATGAAAGAAAACACCACCAAGCTAGTAACGGAATTGTTTTCATACATTTTTTTCACTCCGAAAATGGCTTTTAAAATATTATTTATTTGAATTAAAAAAATGTGCATACATTAAATTTATGTTCATGTGAAGTTTACAAACTTGATACGTTAAGCGTTTTTCAGGTTACTGTCTAAAAAAACGGAGAAAATCAGTTTATCCTTGTGCAAAGTGAGGTTGGGACGCCGTACGGTAATGACGTTTCGGGTGTTCTTATATTAAATTAAAGTAAATAGGAACAGAAATGAAAAAAGGAACTGCCCATTCTGTAGAGGATGATAATAAGTGTTTATTAAAATTTAAAAAAAATCAGCACGATCTTCTAAGTTAATTTTATATTATTGGGACTTCAAGTTTGCCTTCAATTTGACAATTACCCATATTTCCATTTGTTTTCATACACAATTTTTGTAATCAACCATTCCAGTACTTTTGTATAAAATTTGCACTATTTATGTAGATAGGTACTACAGCCCAAATCCAGGAGTTCAAAAACATCAATTTATTGTGTTATTTTAATTGTAAAATACTTATCTACTTTTCAGATTTGCCTTAGTAAATACAGGATTGACGTATTTATACTTCAGTAGTTTTCAGCAAGTAGATGAAGAAGAATTTGGAGGAGCATGGGAATTAACGAAAGAAGGATTTATGACCTCCTTTGCAGGTTTTTTGGTAAGCACGATATGACTCAAATCTGCATTAGAAAATCTATTAATAACCATTTTTTAAATATTACTAGCAGTGTTGGGTAGTAACTTGTTACAAGGAACCAAGTTACTGAAAAGTTACGTTATTTCTAACGTTTAGGGTAATTTCGTTACTATTTTAAAAAGTAACTTAATTACGATTCTTGCAGTAACTTTGAACTTTAATTTTAGTTACATTGTGTTTTTCGTATATCTTCTATTAGCGATTTTTATGGGTCAGTTAATGGGCAGAAAATTAATCTCTTTGGGCTGATGATTTAACTGTTTTGTTGAAAATTCGTCTTGTTTGGTTAAATTCAACTTGATCGATTTCAAATTAAAATATTTTTTGGTTTAAATAATATCAACTATTATATTTTTCGTTGATAATTCATCTATTTTGGTTGAAATTTCAACTATTCGGTTGAAAAGACATATTTTCGTTTCGAAAATGAAACTGTTTTCTTTAGAAAATTCATCTGTTTGGTTTGAAAATTCAACAGGATTTTTTTTTCTTGTTTCAAAAATCGGATTTTTCCTTTCAAAATTGATCTCTTGCTAAAAAAATCTTATCTTTTTTGGTTGAAAGTTTTGTTGAAGATGCGTCCTTTTTGGTTGAATTCAACTGTGTTTGATTTCAAATTAAAATCTTTTTTGGCTGAAATAATATCGTCTGTTATATTTTTTGTTGAAAGTATTGTTTTTGGTTTGGAAATTCATCTATTTTGATAAAAAAGATTCCGTAGAGGGTTCAGTTATTTTGTTGAAAATTTGTATTTTCTGATTGGAAATTTCACGACATACTTGGATGAAACTTGAACTACTTCGTTAAAAATGCAGTTGTTTGGTTGACGCTTCATAATTTTAGGTAAAAATTTATATCTTTTCATGTCAAATTCGTTTTTTTTTCTGGGTAGAAAAGTGAAATATTTTGGTAGAAAATTCAACTATTTCGTTAAAAATTACCTTTTTCGCTGGAAATTTATCTATTGTTAAAAATTTGTCTTTTTGTTTTAAAAATGGTAGAAAATTCAATTATTTGGTTGAAAATTAACTTTTTTGTCGAAAATTAATATTTTTTATATGAAAATTCAACTATTTAGATGACAATTCGTGTATTATGTTCAAAAGTTTAGCCATTTAGGTAGAAAGTCCAACTACTTGGTAGAAAAGCAATTTTAAAAAAATATTCATCCTTCTGGCTTAAAAATTCAACTCTTTTGTTCAAAAGTATTCTTAATAATAGATTTAATTCTTTCACGATAATTCCTTATGATAAATTAAAATTTTAAAGTTCAGTTTATCAAAAGTATTCTTTTTGGTTTGGAAATTAATTTCTTCTGGTAAATAAAAGACATCTTGTTTGATTAAAAATACAACTGTTTTGTTGAAAATGTGACTGAGAAATCTTTCTTGGTTGAAAATTCAACTCTTCTGTGGAAAATTCAACTATTTTGTTAAAGTCATATATTTGATTGAAAATGCAATATTTTTACTTGAAATGTTAGGAGTTTGAAACGAAATTTATGATTTGCATAATACCATGAAACGGGAGAATAGAATAAATTGCTAGAATTGAATATGTGAGTCGTGATTTTAACTTGAAGTTCAATATGAAAAATTATTTTTATTGGCTGTCGAAAATAAAGTCAACGAAAGGAGTAATTCTGGTGATCCTGCCGAACAATGCTGTAAAACAAAACCCGTTTAGAATCAGATATCATGGGCAGGATACTCCGAGTGACATATCTATTACTGTATTAAAATTTTATTCTAAATATATATTATTGTTGACTTGCCGACATATTTTGTGTATTTTTTATTTACTTTATCTAATGTCTAATTCTTTTTAAATTAAGTTTCTATGAATTATCATCTTATTTATTTTGATTTTTAAATTATAAAAATACGGAAGTGAAAAAAGTAACTTTTTATGTAACTAGTTACTCAAAAAAAGTAACTTACCCAACACTGATGACTAGTCTTGGAATTCTATTGAGTATTTATTCTTTGCGTGCAGGTAACATGGATTATAATATATTCGGGTCTACATTACGAATAAGCGAATTTTCTACAAAAAGCATTACTTCAACCGTGACTGAAATAACGGCAAGTGGTCAAAGAACTATTATTGAAAATTTGTATTCACCTCTAGATTAAAACGTATCTAAGGGGAAAATATGGATCGATTGATTTTTAATTATTTCTATATAATAAACAGCTTTGCCAAAATTGTTACATAAGTTTACATACATGTACAAAAATAGATCTTTTCACTTATAAATGCTGCAGACTGACAAATCGTACCTAAAGTCCTTTTCGTTTCCTCTGTTCTGTTGTTTGTCCACGTTTCATTCGCACTATACTTAATCAGAAAATTAACCTATTTTAACTTCGAATTCATAATAAATAAAATAATCATAATTTTGAATCTGTCATAAATGTGGAAAACAAACCATCTCTATCATTTTAATTTGAAGACCTCAACCTATCATTACTCGCTTTCTTCCACGCGCTCGAACTTCCTTTAATTTATTAAGTACTTCTACTCCCTTTTCATGTACCTTCTTCTTCATGTAAAATTCTAAGTAGCCATCGAGAATAGTGTTATTTAAATCATGCATTGCAGAGTGGGCACTTTGTAAAGATCTTTCAAGCACATATAGGTCGACAGCACAATCTTCCACTGAACAATTTACATGCGATAGACCAAAGTCTATTAGTACTATTTGTTCTAAAAAAAAAGAAATTTATGCTTCACAGATAGAAATATCAGAAAAGAAAAAAAAGCCATGAGGGACCGTCCATAAATCAGGTGACCCTTAAATGGGGTTGGGGGGTTACCAAAAATATCACGGGCAATCACTGGGGGGGGGGGGGGGGGATTTTAAGCCGATCACGTGACGTTTTTAATTATAAATTTATTTTTTTTAAATATAAGAAACACAGTTTCCAACCAATTAATCTTCTCAGGTAACAAATTACATTAAATGGAAAATCAGAGAAAAATATTCTTCCAAACCTCGATAATGGATTCACTCATTTAGAGAAAAAATATAATATACTACTTAATAAAATCTTACTTTAAACTTGAAATTACTGAAATACAGGATAGGTTTACTTGAAACATGTATAAGGTTTTGTTTTCTAATTTATTTTCAAAATTGCCTTACGATTTTTTTGTTAAATTTATGAAAATTTGTATTTATATTTAGTTTAAATAAATAACTGCAAACATTTTAATAATTGAATTATTGAGTTAGATAGAATCACTTTTTAATACTTTAAAATTCTCTGTAATTTTTTAAAGGCCGAATTCATTTCGAGTCGGACAGACAGTCCATCTCAAGTCACAGGTAATTTTCATAAGGGAAAATCACAAGAGGAATTTTTTTCGCTGAAAAGTGAAAATTACTTTTTTTTTTAATTGACACAAGATACGAAAAAATTTAACGAAACAAAATTGTTTCTTTAAAAAAGTTCCAGAAAAATGTCACATGGCACGTTTTTCTATCTCGCGATACTTTCGAGATATTTGCAAAAATATGCATAAAATACTTCAAGATTTATTTTTTTTCTTAACAAGGCAATTTTATGGTATGACGAAAAATCAGAAAGGACTTAATTTAACAGTACTATTTTTTTATTGGAAACTACTACATTATATCCTTCTTAATTTTTTATGACACTATAAAATTGTATTGTTGACAAACAAATTTCATCAGAATAAATGCCATATTTTCGCAAACATATAAAAAACAATGCGAGACAGAAGTATGAAGAGACATTTTTCTATAACGTTTTTATACAGAAACAATGTTCTTCCTTTGTCAGTTTTGATGTTTTTGAAGAAAATTTTAACGGATTTCGAAAGGAGACAAGAAATTTTAGCAGATTCAGACAAGAAAATATAAATGACTAATACCCCTAGAAATCCCTCAAAATTCTTTGAGATTCCGTGAAATTTTCAAAATTCCATCAAAATCTCTTTTAATCCTCTGAAATTCCTTCGAAATCTAAAATCCCTTTCAAATTCATTGAAATCTTTCAGTCTCTTGAAATCACTTAAAATATTTTAAAAGCCATTTAAAATCCTCGAGATTCGTTAAAACTCTTTACATTATTTGGAAATCCCTCGATATACCGTTAAATCTTTTGAAATCTTACGAAATCTTCTACAATCCGTGGATATAGTTTGGAAAATCTTCGAAATTCCATTAAAATCCCCTGACATGCTTCAAAATTCGTGAAAAAACTTTGATATCCCTCGAATTAAAATCCCGTGATTTCTTTTGAAATGTCATGAGTTCCCTAAAAAGTGTTGTAAATATTATTAAATTCCGGAAAATTTTAGTATATATTTGAAATACTTTTTGAAGTGCCTTATAATCCCTTGAAATATGTTGACATTTTTTCAAATCACTTAAAATCTTTTGAAATCCCGTATTTTTAAAAATCTCGATACAGTGAAAATAATTGATATATTCTTACATAATGCATACGTATAATAAAAGTTTATAGAAGAAAATACTTTAATATGTAAAGCTATGCATTTTTTCACACTACTGTATAATAAAAATTTATATCGGGATTCTTCTGTTGATATATATATATATATATACAGAATTTTCTTATGCTTTCGAATTCATGTGAATGTCACACAACAAAACTGTCTTATTGTAAATAAAGAATTCGTAATTAACAGTTTTTTTTAAATCCATTTGAACGTGCTCTGTCATTTTATGTAAATTTTCGTCATTTTAAGAAAAAGTCACGTGATAATGGAGGGGGTGAGGGGTTCAGCAATAACATCAAGGTCGAAAATGATCAAAAACCGATTATGTGATTTATGGATGGCCCCTTAATTAGTTATTGCAAGATACTTATCTATACCTCTTTTGACAGACTCCATTTCGAGATGGGAATCTCTCAAAAGAATATTGGACGTCGTTAAATCTCCGTGAAAGATATTTTCAATGTGCAATCTTGCCACTAGATTCCCTAAAATTTTCGCTACTGACTTTGCTAATGGCCAGAAAGTTTCTTTTTGGTCTATATTCTCGTCTATGAATTTCTTGAGCGTTATCGTATTATCCAAGTATTCCATGTAGATGTTTCGACGACGATGGTCAACGTAAAATATTGCTGGTGTTAATACGCCTGTAAAAAGTATTATTTAAAGAATAGTTATGGGCGATTTTGAACCGAATTGTTAATTTTCAGGGCTCAGATAGTGCGACTTTTTTCTGCTTTCCTCAGAACTTCGTTATACTTGCTTTCAAGTTTAATCACAATGAAATTTTTTTAATTAAAATTTGTAAATTTGTAATTTTTTCAAATTGTAAGCCAAAAGAGACATTTTGAAGTCGAAAACGGTTTTAAAAGAATTTCTCTTGTTTTCCACGTTTTCAAGAAACTTCCCCTTTTTCTCATATTTTTCGCATATATGCAAACTTAATGAATAGAACCCAATAAGAAAATCCAATTATTTTTCGTTGAAACTCTTGTTTTTGGTTCAAAATTCGACTATATAGTTGAGAATTTCATTGTTTTGCTGGAAATTCCTCTTTTTTGGTCGTAACTTCAACAGTTTTTTTTTTAATTCGCCTTTTTGGATAGAAAATTCATCCCTTTGGATTGAAAAGTCCTCTTTTATGGTAGAAAAGTCATCGCTTTTGGTTGAACATTTTTTGTTGTTGAAAATATGTATTTGTTGATCACAAATTAACCTTTTTGTTGAAAGTTTAACTGTCTTCAGAAAAATTCGTCTTGTTGATATGAAAATTGTATTTATTTGGTATTTCATCTATTTTATTCAAAATGTATCTTTCTTGATTAAAAGTTCAACTACTTCGTTGTAAAGGCAACTGTTTGGTTACATTTTTTTAAAATCAGCAATTGGTTACAAAGTCATCATTCTTGGTTGAAAATTATCTTTTCAGACTGATAATTCAATTTTCTTCTAACAAAATCGTCTTTTTGGCTTGAAAAATCAACTATTTTGTTGAAAATACGTCTCTTTCAATTGAAAGTTCAACTATTTGGTTGTGAATGCAACTGTTTGGTTGAAAGTTATTTTTTTTTTAATTGACCATTTAGTTGAAAAATCAATTATTTTGTTCAAACGTCATCTTTTATGATAAAAAATTTAACTATTTTCTTGAACATTCGTCTTTTTGGATAGAAAATTCGTCCTTATGGATTAAAATTAATATCTTATTGTGAAAGTCATCTTTTTTCTTGAAAATCCGTCTTTTGGTTGAAAATTCAACTATTTGGCTAAAACTCCAATTACTTTGTTAAAAATTCGTCTCTTTTGCTTCAAAGTTCTGAACTATTTCTATTTGGTTGCAAATTATTTTTTTTTTTATTCAACTATTTGATTACAAAATTAATCCTTCAGTTTAAAAAATCAACTGCTTTCTAAAGAATTTATTGCCCTATTTTCGTGAAAAATCACATTATTTCCTCTGTTTCGAGAACAGTTTGAGCTGTGAAGGATGAATTATTGAAAAATGATAACTTTTATGTTCAAATTATACAGTCTTAAATGTAAAGCTTTATTGTTGAATAATTTCAAGTTTAAAATGAAAGTTCCTGAACTTAAAAATTAATGTAAATTACGAACTTCTCTCATTTGAAAATAGTAATCCAAGTTGACAAGTTTAGCAGTTTAGAAAGAATTAAAAATCCTTCAAGCTAAATGACAATTGTTAAAAGTTGTTTTAACTTTGAAGTTTATTTTGATTGTGCAAAGAATATTTAAAAGCCGATGAGAATTATATACTCTATATTCCTAAATAAATAAAGTTATTATTTGAGTAATTCCGTGTCTTATACTGCTTTTTCCATTATTTTCAAAATTTAGAAGAAGAAAAAAAAAATATATATATATATATATATATACAATATACATATATAAAGTGGTACCTGCAGCTGTTGCGCGAGTAATGGCTCTCGCCTCGCTTTTTATTTGATGAATGGCTAACGTCGTATCAAGAATTTCATGCCTATACTTTTTCTTAAATCTGTGCTTTATTAATACCGGCCTGTTCAAATATGTTCCTTTAAAAAGTCTGGCTTCAGCTCCTTGAGCAATCAATTCGTAATTTTCAAACATAGGGTCCATTACGCGTCTTGAGTTGCTTTCTGTAAAATTAAAAATATTAGGAATTCTGAAAAAAGCTTATTTATTATTAATGATACTTTAAGGGAGTGATTTTCATTCCAAACGCAAAAAGAGAGAATGGGGCACATTGTAACTTGAAAACAGAGCAAAGAGTACCATTTATAAATGAATTATTTGAACTCTGAAAAGACACTTTGCAGTTTTTACCATTTCTCTCTTTAAAAAAAAAAAAAACGATTCAGAATAAGAAAGTACTATGTCAAATTATAAATTTTATCACTAACTTATCGCCTGTACGTTATCGGTACTATTTAGAAATAGTATATTTCGATAAGTGAGGCCAAATGGGCGGTTTGCTCACTGCGATTGTGAGATTGTCTACTGTTTAAAGACATTGAATATACTACAATAACAAAGACTAACCTAACTTCTCCCAGAACGATGTTCACATAGTGAGAAAAATATTTTGGTAACCATGGAGAGCAGTTTGCTCACCGGTGAAAGTATTTTGCTAACCGATGTTGGGGATTTTGCTCATCTTCTTCGCGCACGATGTGGAATTGACCATTTTCGATGTGTGTAAACGGTGGCCAATCGAGGGGTTTGCATGCTTGTGTGAAGCAAATTAAATTTTTCCATTTCAACATTAAATTTTACCATTTAAATACATAGTAACATATGCTACGCTCATTGGCAATTTCCCACCTATATAGAAATTATGGAAATTACAATTTTTATTTGCAATTTGCACATTTTAATATTCCGAGTGTCATCACTTTTGATTTGACCAAAAAATTTACAAATTGTGACGTTTGGCACATAGTGACAACTCAGGGTCCTTTCCTTACATCCTTGAAGACCAAGATTAGTTTTAAAAAAAGATTATCTTAACGCGCTCTCTTTCATTAAAGTAGATACTTCAAAATGAACATTAGAAGCACGATTATTACCATGTGAAATGGTAATGAGTACCATTTCTCAATTTTTTAGGAAATCGCCATGTCTGAATGGCTAAAAATTGCAGTTCGCAACAAAAAGCGATAGCATTTATTACGATTAATTTAAATGGCAAGTTTTGAAATTCTGTTTTGTCAACAAATATTATAATAAGTAGCTTATATTGTACTTAACACATTTTATTATTTTATGAAAATAGTATTTGCAGTTATTTTATTGGTTATAATTTGCATAGTAATCTGAGAAAGTTGGTAAAAATTCGAAATAGAAAGTTTACAAACAAAAAGTTTAGAACAAAGTTTAGAAACAGTATTTTCAGATACTTTTTTTGCTTGAAGATTATGATTTGCAAAGTAATCATGAAAAGTAGCAAAATTTTTAAATAAAAATAGGATTTTCGAAAATCTTAATTAATTTTCTCGGTGAAAGCGGTGATTTGTGCCAATAATTCGAAACCTCTTTCTTCCTGGGTTTAGAATGGATTGAAAAATCTTATTGGATTTCAAAATCATTTCCGCTCACGAATGGATACCAGAAATTACAGAAAATTTGGTAAATTTCTGGTAATTTTATTAATTAAAGAGAATTTTTTGAAATTTAAGATATTCAAAAAATTCCAGTTAATTTATTATAACATATCAGTAATTTATGGTATCTTATCTTTTCCTATTGGTCCAATCACTACTCACAATCACTCTTTTAATTTAAACGCGATAGTGAGTTTACTACTCATGAAAACTGCCTTAAAAAGACTATAAGGCAGTTTTGATGCGCAGTTCGAACTGTGCATCATTAGGGTGGTTCTCATTTATACTTGGTGGCATTTTTTTAGAATTTCTGTGCTTTCATCCCCCCCCTCCCCTTTTTTTGGTATGACCCCAAAAAAAATCCCAAAATTTGAATGAAATCGGATAATATTTAGGTGCCGCACAAAGACCATGAAGTTTCCCATTGGTTTAACATGGGAAAAAGTACACTTTTTGTACATCTTATATTTAAACGCGATAATATGTTACAAATATTTCGTTATTTCAGTACATTGTTCAGAATTCGTCAGAGAATATGGATCAATCATAAATTTTGAGAGTGAATGACTTTAAACCACTCTTATGGGTCCCAAAATAAAACCCCGTAAAAGACAAATTTAAATTTTACGTTATATTACGGTTTATTAACGCTTTTTGAAAGTTTTTTAATAAATAAAATAATAAGTAATTCAAGAATACCCAGTCATCTGTCAACTGATTTTTAATTGTTTAAACAATTTTAATTTGTTTAGAAATTTGCTTTTTCAATTAAGTCGCGAAATGTGCGTATTTTCTAGCGATTATGAATTCTATAGTTAATGATAACAATTCAATAGTTTGTTTAAATAATTTTACAATTATTTAAATAATATGCGTTTGTTAAAGTATATAGTTTACTTCAAAAAAACGGGAGAAACATTTTGTTTCACTAAATTTTCGACAGATTTTTATATTTTCAAGTACTAATTTATTTTCTCAGAATACTCGTGATTAAGGCAAATATAAATTGTTTAAACAATTGTATTTTTAATAATATAATTAAATATAATTACAAAATTATTTAAATGAATTATGAGATTGTTATAATTGATTAAAGAACTCGTAACGTCTACAAAATAGTTCATTTCGCGACTTACCTGGAAAAATTAATGTTTAAACAAATTTAAATTGTTTAAACAACTGTAAACTTAGTTAAAAGATGACTGGGTATTTTTTTAATGACGAATTCTAAACAATATAATGAAATGCGGAATTATTTGTAACATATCATTGCGTTTAAATATTAGATTTAGAAAAAGTTGACGTTACCCCATGTCAAATCAATGGGAAACTTCATTGTCTTTGCGTAACCCCTCAACTTTAACCGCCTTTGCTCAAATTCTGAAATTTTTTCGGGGGGGGGGGGGGGAGCAAAGAAATTCAAAAAGTGAAGAATAAGGGCCATCTTCTTGCATCATAACTTGAGCAAAAAAAAAGTTAACGCGTACGCCCCATACAATATTTTTGAAGGCACAATATGAAGAAAAATTAAAAATAAAAACAAACTTTTTGGATACTACTTAGAAAAGGGATGAAGAGAGAAAGACGGACCAGAATAGCAAGCTTTAGATTGGAAAACGAGGTAAGGGCAGTTATGTATTGGGAAAAGAAAGAGAACGGAAGTGCAGAATCTGTGAATGGGAAGAGGAAACATAGGAGCATGTATGGGAAGGATGTAGGAGAGGAGTGGAAGATTAAGGAAGCTGGCAAGAGAAAAAATGGATGCAAAGAAATGATAAAATGGAGGTACATGAGAATTGAAACAAAAAGGAAACGGAAGTCGCTTAAATTAGAAGCGTGAAGATTTGTAAGTAATGGTTATGTAATAGCATAAGTAGATTAAGATGCGTTTGCGTTATCGCACGCTCTCTCTCTCTCTCTCTCCCTCTTTCTCTCTCGCTTGCACTCTCGCTTTCGATCACTCGTTCGCTAAAACGTCCCAAATTGCGCTATCGTCAAAAACGGAAATAAGGATCTATACTCTGTTCGCCGAGAGAACGAATTTCTGAAACGACGAAATTTTGTTCCCTGTGCGCAACTTTTCGAAGAAGGGGAATTGTAGGCGTAAGTATTTGCCTGGAAAGTCCCTTAATATTTATGGCCTATTGTGACTGTCACGTTCGGTCTGCTCATCTGGCCCTCAGTGATGCTATAAAAAATTTAGGAAAACACTTGGGTCAGTCTATTTGAAAAAAATTGAGTCCTCCTTTAACAGCGATTGGCTGTCGACCGAACGAAAAACAATTTGTCGACGCCTTTTTTCATAAAAACTTGCGCGACCAAATTCGTTCTCTCGGCGAACAGAGTATAGATATAAGATTTTCTGTAAATAGGTGTAAATACTGTAAATACAGGGTGTCTAGCGGACCGGGAAACCGGGAAAAACCCTGGAATTTTATTGGACCGTGAAAAAAACCGGGAAAACCCCGGGAATTTTGCTTATGACCGGGAACTTTTTTTATTTTATCGAAAAATCGACTTTTTTCTACTTAATTTTCTTTTTATTCCATTTCCACTTTATCTACAGTCGCAAGGTTCCTTCTTATGCTTATCCTAAGTATTATGTCATTTTTGACATTCTCATCCTAATGAGAAGGAATTGGTTTTATGTAAAATTTGTCTTAGTCGGGTTTCATCAAATCTCCACGTTTTGAGACCCACTAAGTCAGAAAAAAAACGATTTTTACGAAGGTAAAATCTGTCTGTAGTCTATCTGTATTCTGTAGTCTGTCTGCAGTCTGTACACACTTTTTTAAGACCTAAAAGAAAAAGACAAGTTCGTCAGTCAGCTATTTTGGATCAAAATTCAAAAAGTTATAGCATTTTCAAACTTTTTGAGACCATTTTTTTATTACTATTATTATTATACCATTAAGCCTTTTCCCTTCCGGGGTAGGCGTGACTTGCTCGGTTGGAAAGTAGTGATATAGGTATGAGGTAGATCCGTATATGGGTATAGGGTGGATGGGTATATAGGTGTTATGTATAGATGTTTTAAATTGATCTGGAGTTCTCGTGTTATTTATATAAATGACACGTTCACTCCGCAACACTGCTCCGACCCAGGTTGCTGATCAATCTCTCTAGCGATCACCCCAAGTGAGGAGCCTCACAAAATTGTTATGTATGGTTCTCCACTTGGGCCAATTAGTGTCCAAGGTCTTTGTTTCAGGCATCATTCACTCTATTGTCACTCTGTTTACAAACTATTTGTCGCCACATATTTCTGTCCTGGCATACTAATCTAGCTTCATTCACGTCCATGCATTTTTTCATGCAGGCTCTTGTATTTCTATGGCTTCTTATGTCTTATCGTATTAGTGTCTCATTCACAGATTCTAACCATTTTTTCGGCGGTCTACCTCTGGGCATTCTGCCATTTACTTTACCTTTATACACTTGCTTGGTCAGTCCTTCATCTTTCATTCTTTCAAGATGTCCGAACCACCTTAGCTGATTTCTCTCCCATATGTCAACTAGTGTCTCCCCTGTACCACATTCTTTGAGAATTGTCTCGTTTCGTACTTTGTCCATCAGTGTTTTCCCGCATATTATGCGCAGAGGTTTCATGCCGATCGCGTTGATTTTCATCCTGTCCTTTTCTTGACAGGTCCATGTCTCGCTACCGTATAGTACAGTCGGTACGAAAATAGAGTTATGTATGGCCATTTTAGCTTTTTTTGATATGTTTTTATTTGTGAGGATGGACCCTGCTCTACCAATAACCTGCTTACCCTTATTTATGCGCCTATCTAATTCCCCATCTATTTTTCCGTCGTTAGTGAATAGACTACCTAGATATACGTACTTGTCAACTTGTTCTAATTTCTCATCATTTAAGACTATGTTGCATATTGTTTTCTCACTTTTTCCCTCAAACACCATGACTTTCGTTTTATTCACGTTAATTTTGAGGTCCATGTTCTTCATGCTTGTATTAAGTTTATTCAACATTCTTTGCAAGTCTTCGACTGATTCTGCCATAACAATCTTGTCATCTGCGAAAGCCAACCCACGTATCTTGACGGTTTCGATTTCTATACCTTTTTCGTCGAAGAGGGCAGTTCTTAGACACTTATCCATGAATATGATAAAAAGCCACGAGGACATAACGCATCCTTGCTTCACACCTTGCATAATATCGAACCAGTCACTCAGTTTCCCATTTACCCTTACACTCGCTTTACTACCTTTATATATTGTTTTTATTGCTTGTGGGAGCCCTCCATTCACTCCATACTCTTTAAGGACTTCCCAAAGTTTACTTCTATTTACCGTGTCGAATGCTTTTTCTAGGTCAATAAATGCACAGAAAACTTTCTTTCCTACTCTCAAGCTTTTTTCTGTGATCTGTCTTAGGCTAAATATCTGATCTGTACATGATCTTCCTGGCATAAATCCACTCTGGACTTCCCATATTTTCTCTTCTGTAATTTCCATTACCCTACGGATAAGTATTTTTGAGTATATTTTACTTACGGTACTTAGTAGGCTGATACCTCTGTAATTACTGCAGTTGCTTTTATCTCCTTTTCTTTTGTATATTGGTACAATAATCGCTTTTCTCCAATCGTCTGGGACTTCTCCCGTTTCGATACATAAATTTATTAATTCGCACAACCTGTGAGGTATGTACTCGCCACCGTATTTAAGCATTTCAGCGCTAATATTGTCTATACCCGCAGCCTTACCGTTTTTCAAGTTCTTAATTATATCTCTGACCTCAGTGACACAGACTTTTTCAATTGGGTTTTCTAGTGCATTATGTTCTATGTCGCAGTTTTGTTGCCCTATAATCTATATCTTCACCTCCTAATAGTTCTTTAAAAGAGTCTTTTAAAGCGTCTACTATTTCGTCTATATCATATAGCATTTCGCATTTGCTGTTTCTCATGCTAGCAAACTCTGTACTTTTACTTTCCTTCAACTGTTTATATAATAGTTTCATAATTCCTTCAAAGCAGTTTTTTATTTTGTACTCTTCTTCTATTCTGATTTTCTCTTTACTCTCTTTGACTAGTCGTTTAACTTTCCTATTTTTGTGTCTGTAATCATTTTTAAGTCTAGTTCTCTCCTCATCGCTAAGACCTGTCATGTGCAGCGTTTTATTGTGCGCTTCTTTCTTTTCTTTTTGGGCTGCCGCAATTTCATCGTTCCACCACGCATCGCCAGACTTTCTTCCTACAACCGCCTTATCACATTTAAGAGTTGAAAATTCTATGTACCTACAAGATTATCATAACAACTTTTTAAGTTTTCTTCAAAAAATCGAACATTCAAATTGTGTGCTCGAGCCGAGGGGCCATTCACTCTCGAATCAAGGAGTTTTATCGTTTGAAATCGGTATGAAATCAAATGCAACAAGCATAACACTTCGTGAAATCATCTGAAATCAACGGAATCTGAGTGGATCTTTTGAAAAAGATCCAATACTTTGAAATAAATGAAAATTGAGTGAAATCAGCAGAAATCTCTTAAAATATTCCGAAATCGTAAGCGAGTCAGTAAGAGTCAACGCGAGCTGCGAGTAATCACGAGCAATCAAGTGAGGAATCAAGAGAGCAGTCATAGTGTAGTCAGTGCATTCAGCGTGCGACACTGCGACCCTTCCTTCGTCAGTTCGTCGCTATGGGATGGCGGTGAGCTCACTATAGCACGGCCCTCTACAGTTTGTGTGCGCAGCGACTGTGCGCGTTGCAACGCAATTTTTAAAACGTATAATATCTTCTGTTCTTATTTTTGATTTAACATTTGAAATATTTTTGCCTTTTGTAGAAGTTTTTGAAAATCTACAAAAACACATGTTTATTTTGGAGTGAGTTAGATGCACTTTTTTGTAAAAAAAAGTTGAATATGTCAAACCTGAGGTTTCTTTAGCTTGGACCAAATAGACATTGTGTTATTTTTGTTTAATGAGGTAAAAAATTTTGTGGTGTTTAAAACGTTTGAAAATCGCGAAAAAATTCAAAATTCCTGAATCGCGAAACCAATTTTCTTCCAAAAAAGCATGATTATAACATGTTTCTTAGGTTCAAACTGAAAAAATTTCACGTTCGCACAGTGGGCCAGGAGACCCGGTTTCGTGGCCAAAATTCAAAAAGTCTACGAATGTAGCTGAAAATAGTTACTCGGGGGTTTTTGAGGTCGCTGATTACAAATCTGTAGTCCAAAATTCAAAATGGCGGACCCAATATGGCGGCGAAGATTTTGAAAAGTCAACGGAATTGGCTAAAAATAGTTACTCGGGGGTAATAATGTAATCAATAGTCGAATCCAAATTATTTTTCATTACAAAGTCAATAATTTCTCTTTTGGTAAATTGCGACATTATATACAATATATTCGAATCCAAGAGAAAAAGTCAACAAAAAGAAGTCTGTAATTTTCGATAAGATTTCGAAGTGAGGTTAGCACTGGAAAACAAGTGAAGTACAGCGCAGCGCGGCGAAACAACAGACGTACGCGTGTGTAGCGGCACGCTCAACTCAGGCATAGACACGTCAGGACAGGTATTGGCGTTCGGACGCTGACTCTTTCACTCGCGAATTTTATGTTATTTATGAAAACGGGCAAAAGTGGGCTCCCCTACCGTAATGTATACACCCAAGTGAACACACTGATATTTTTAATTTTTTGATAAGTAGTGGTATTGCGTGGTATTCTCGATTCAAAGAAGGTACTTTGCCAATTTAATGTTCTAATTTGTTGCTAACATCAATGTTGTAGAACTTTAATTAAAATTTCTCTATTCAATTAACACTTTTTTTAACTTCTACATGTATAGGGGTGAGAACAAAGAAGGAATCGTTAAAAAATAAGTAACAGATTTATAACTATATTAAATATTTAAGCAAAAAACACAATAAGATTTTTTTCTAAACTTCAAGCTTTGCGTGTCTGTCAACAAAGCAGGATTTTATTAATTACCAATTCATTTACGGAAAAGATACCTTAAATATCACTGATTACGATGGCCTGACTTTTTTTAACAAATTCGAAAGTTGAAAAATTGGACTTTTGGCCACGAAACCGGGTCTCCTGGCCCACTGTGGTTCGACGTATTCACTAGTGAAAACTGTACATATGAAAAATTCGTCATAATTTTTGTACCAATAGCAGGGTGGCCGTTTTATGTCAGGTAAAAATGTCTTGGTCATTTCCGGGGCTTGCCCCGGTTCACAACAATTTCTGACGAACTCTTGAAGATAAAAATGTTTTCATTTGAAGCTATATAAACTAAACTTCAAATTAAAACACTCAAAAAGAAACCGTTTTGAACTTTAAACTTTTAATATTAACGCTCAGCATTTTTTTATTTAGACGCTCAATAATCTACGCGTACCGATGGAAGCTTCTAAGACACATCAAATGAACAATCTCAAATTAAATGCTGTTAAACTGCAAAATTGACAATTTAAAATTTTAATAAGTTGTACAGTGTCAAGATTAAAAAACTATAAATCCACGCTATCATATTCGATTCTCGAAATTGAAGAATAAATGAACCAATTTATAAATTGACAAAATGATATCATTTTAAGAAAGTTAGTTGCAGTAACAATAAAATTAAACGATTATTTTTTCTTTTAACCTGAAAATTTTGTATAATAGAAAATAAATGTATTGCAAGTCGTAAAAAATTAGTAATGGTTCAATTGTTAATCATACATTATAATCTGTATTTGTTTTAAAATCTTTTAAATATTCTTTCAAAACTATTTTTTGTCAGATGAAAAAATGATTTTAAATTCTCCCAGGTATCTTAAGATAATTGCTGTATTATCTTTAAACCTTTCAAAACCCGTAATATGATGTAAAATTCTCAAAATTCCACATTTTGCTTTAACTTTTTTGGAATAAGTTCAAATTTCAAATTATTTTTGAAATTTTTACAAAACTTCTAATTATTAATGAAATTTACTCAAAATTTTTCTAAAATTATTTAAAATTCCTTTAAAGTTAATGTAATTGCCTTTGAATCTCTAAGATTTGTCTTTTACTATTTTGGAAATCCTTTAGAATTTTTAAAAATATTCTCTTGAAATTAATTATTCAGAATAAAAAATCATTTTCAATTTTCTTGAGAATCTTAATGATTTTTTTATCCTTTTGAAACATTTTAAAGAGCTCAAAAATCTTCTGAATTTGTTGTTTAAAATCTTCAAAAATCTATACAGTTTTCAAGTCCTCTCAAGTTTTAAATTATTTTTCTATCATCTCAAAACTCTTAAATATCTCTTCAACTTACTCGAATTTTTATAAATTAACAAAAGATTTATTTTTATTTAGTCATCAACATTTTTTCTTTTTTTTTTAATCTTTTGTAAGTTTTTTTAACTTAAAACTTTTCAATTCCTTGAATGGTATCAAAAATTGATTTTGTAATCTTCAAAATTGTACATTTTGCTTAACATTATTTCAAACCTTTTTGGTTTTTAAATCAATTTGGAATCTTTTTAAGACTTCTAAATATCTCATAAACTTACACGAATTTTTGAAAATAATTGTTTAATTGTTATTTATATATTAAACTTCAACCATTTGACTCGCAAATTCTTTTTTTTTAATTACAATTTTCTAAATTAAATTGGTTTTAAACTTAAATATTTTCGATGAATAGATTTGTCTCCTAAAAATTTCGAAAATTCACGGCCAACAAAAAAAATTCACTGTTATTTCCCGGTTTTTCTCGGTCTCAAAAAAATCCCGTTCACTTTCTGGTTTTCTTGTTTTCCCGTTCCAAATACAATCCTGAATAGATTTTTTTTATTTCAAAGTAAAAAAGGGAATGAAAATTATTAAACGATTTATAAAAACAATTTTTTTTATCTTTTTTCGCATGCGAGTTTGGATGGCAACTCACGAATTTTATTCCGTCAGCTCAAATATTCTATGAAAAGTACTCCCACATGTTCAACATTAGAACGCAAAAGTTTATAAGCGGAAAGTGAATTTATGTTATGATTTATTCATATTTATCATAAATACTTATTTATTATAATCTTATGACTCACGATCTAGTCACAAAATTTTGAAATATCAGAGACTGTGAAATATATAAAGCGTTATTCTTCAATGAATTTTATGTTGTAAACAATATATTAGTGAAATAAAATGTATATTTTCTTACCATAAATAAGTCAGGTTCACAACATTTTTCGCAGACCTTCCTCCATATCAGTACTTTATCATGATATATATATATATATATATGCAATTTAAGATGAAAATACTAAACTCTCCGGCACTAAAATTTTGGCAACAAATCAAATTTCGAATCCATACAAGCTTCAACTTTTCTGATTATACATTTTGCTTGTCGATTTCTAACGTTTCCAAATGTCATTATGATTATACTGTCATTTTAAACATTTAACTTAGAAATAAGTTGAGTATATCAACGTTAAGTTATTCAACTTTTAAAGTTTCTGCCCTGCAAGAACACTATAAACTTTTGAACTATTCAAATCAAAATTATTCAGTTTCAAGCCAAAAGCGGTACAAAACTGAAATATGATAAAATTTAAATAAAATTAGAATTTATATTTTATATTCATGTACAATTTTCATTTACTCAAAAATGATGCCTTTTAATGAATTATAAACGATAAACTTCTTAACATGTTAATACATGTAGTGAAAAAAGTGGTTATCTACATATACATATCCATATACATAATTACATATATATATATATATATATATATATAATCAAAAAAATATATATCAATATATATATAATCAAAAAAAATATTTATTGTTATTTGTGATTGTTAACAATTATTTGAATCTAATATTATCTTCATATTAAAGAATAGGACAATGTCCACTTAGGCGCTACCTCTGTGCGTGGCCTATTCGGTCCTGCCTCAACGAAGGAGACGAGCAGCAGACCGGCCGAGAACCGTGATCGTCGATGAAAATTGAGCTCAGATACGATAGAACATTTTTTATCATATCTCGGGCACCCATGAAGATTTTTTAAGTTTTCTTGGCCTAAATTAAAGATAAGATTCCAGGCTCTATGTTGTATAATTTTCAGGTTTTTAAAAACATTTTCCTAGGTCGTGCAAAAAGATTAATTTGAGGTAGAAAATTTGAGAAAATCTTGAATTTTTTTTTTGAACTTCTCAAGTGCTGTACTATTTTCAGAAGGTCAAAAAAATATTTGTTGGGTACCAATAGACGTGGAATTTCATGAGCTTTCCAACTGTTTTTTAAAAAATGCCCCATCTTTTTTTTTTGCCCAAATATCGTGGTTCGAAGTCAGCAGTGATTTTTAATAGCGCTCAGGCGAGTCGTGCGCACAATTACCGACGGTAGTATATATATATATATATTGGCGTAAAGAATGTTTAATAATGCTATTCTCCGTGGCATCCACGCTGGCTACGCCCTCCCTGACGTCATATAGTGCAAGTGAGAGTGCGACCCGTGCCAGCAATCATCGAGCAGTCAGCGTGTAATCAGATGGAGTCAGACGGAGTCAGACCGAGTCGAGAGCATTCAGTGCGAGTCTGCAAGTCTAGATGGGAGTTGACGAGCGTGTTGATTGAAATTAGTTACATGTCGCTACTGAAATTGTAGTTGGCTTATAAGAAAGAAGTAATCGTATGAAATCCTACGAAATCAGAAATGAAATCATATGCAATCAAATGCAATCGTTGCCGAAAATTCGTCTGATTTCAGAGTGAATGGCCCCTCGGCTCGAGCAGCGGGCAGATTTTTTCTATGTATATTATGTTGAAATTCCTATTTCTATGTACACATGGACTTCAAAAAATCACAAAAAGACATCTAAAACTTGGTCGGGGGAAAAATATTTGACCGGGAAAAACCCGGGAATTTCAAATTGCCTGATCACTAGACACCCTGAAATAGTAAGGATAAGATATTATAAAATATGTAGACGGAATTATTGCGCATCGAAACTGCAGTATAATAGTATGTACGTAAATATTGTTTACCTGTAGGAGGTAAACTATATTTTTACCCGAGCGTGACTTTAGAATAACGAGGCGCGCGGTAAGCCGAGTACTACAAACACGCGAGGGTAAAACGACGTTTGCCTCCTCGGTGCACCCGATATTTTATGCAACAAGGGTATGATTTACAATGTTATCATGTCTAATAATTGAGGTTAGGTTGACGTGGCCATAATCGTACACGGGCGACAGCGAATTCGCATAATAGTCCTAGGAGTATTGTGGACTCATTATCGTACTGCGCACATGCGCATTCGCTGTCACTCCTGTTGTATAAACGGCTACTTTCAGAATTAAAAATACGCTGAGAAAACGCATGAATCATGCCTGATGCGTTAAACAGGATTTTAAGGCAGTTGTGAAGATTAGCCATATAGTGTGCCACTTTGGAAACAAATGAAGGTGTAAAAAAAAGCCTTTATCATAAATCAACTATTTAACAGGGTATACATTAAGCGGCCTAAGCAAAATTTAGAACTGCCCAACCTGACAGCCTGACAGAATACAAATACCTAAAAAAAAAGGTCTTTCCTTCCCAATTTGTTGTACTTAATACTTTTCTCATAACTTTTCCTTGAACACTTCTCTGTCAATAACGTATGCGCTTATTCGGAAATATTAATAAAAACAACTCACGATTTATTGATAACAATAATATAAATTTCCTTTGAATTTTTAATTTTATGTATAATTGTGTAACGTAAATAGAAGAAGAATGTTACAACTATCCATTTTTACCTTTAGAACTGCCCACTTCAATTTACAACTACCCGACTTGGGTATAACTACCCTTTAGGGTATATATACCCTGCTATTTAAACATTATATCTAAAATTTGGAAACAGCCCTATTCTCACTGTATAGATCTTTTCAATACAGTACACTCCCTCTAACGGCAAGCTCCGTAAGTTCCACTTTTTGCCACTTCTCCTCCACACGTAGGGGAGACCGGGGCGAGATGAGCATACGGGGTCAAATGAGACACTGAATTTTCTCTCAAAATATGTGATTTTTGTTGTTGTTCTTTTCGGAAATGGCATAAATAATGATATTGAATTTATCGGAAAGAGAAAAAAATTAAACAAAGTAGATAAAGTAAAAATAAAAATGATTGAAATTTCAACACATGAATCCTGTTATTCTATCATATAATAAAACCAACAGAAATTATTGAAAATAACAGATAATATTTGTAAACTAAGGTTTGTCGTGAAGTTTGTTCATCGATCTTGAATGTACTAACGCATTTATACACAATTAATTAATAAACACAGGTAATATTAAAGTTTTAATCATAATTGTGATTTGGGATGGAACGAGCCGAGTTCGTGGGGCGAGATGAGAGGCTCTTGTCTTGCTTGTCATAACCTCTTTATGGAGCTAGCAGAAAAGTTTCTGTTCGCAAGATTTGAGTCATTTATAGTGACATTTTTGAAAAAAGATAAAAATTTAAAGGAGAATTTCGACAGTGGAAAGTTACAAAAGAAAAACTGACATGTGTGGTTAGGAGAGTCCATAACTGATATTGTAAAAGCTGATGTTTGAAGAAATTCTAGTGTCAGAGCACCTGCAATTGGGTTTGTTTATACATTTAATTTTTTGAATTGTTCTTTCAGCATATTCGAAACGAAATTTTTATTTATATTGAAAATGGCAAGTTGCAGAAGCATTCTAAAATTTATATTTAAAATCATTTCATTTAATTTTTCACAAAAATCCCCATTTTTATGCAGGAAAAAATTATGGTTTTTAGGTGTGAATTTTATAAAAACAGTTTATAAATTATTAAAAAAAAAATTTGGAGATATGTTATAAATAAAAAATTTCCAATAAATGTTAATTCAACTTGAAATTATAAAAGTTATATTATAAAGGAAAAATTTGAATAATTAACCATTAAATGCATTTATACTTTCAAAAATATTTATAAAACCCTTTCCCTAAGTAATAAGACTTAATTATACCTCACAACATTATTTGTTGAACATTTTACAGATCATGAATTGGTTTGAATAATGATATTGCTCAATCGTGAAAACAATTATATTTATTTTGTTATAATATTATTATATTTTGTCTCGTCTCGCCCCAGAGCATGGGGCGAGATGAGCCATGTGCACAAATTATAAGTTATAAGTTTCATATTTTTACCGCAATTACTATTTTTGGAACACTGAGTCTTTGATAAAATTTGGTAGATGAAGGTTCATAGTATTTATAGAACCACTTACGTTTTTAAAAACTACTATAGATTTCAACTTTTTCACTGAAAATTACAACTATGCTCATCTCGCCCCGGCCTCCCCTATTTTAACGCACACTCCATTGTGCCGCTGTGAGTCTCTGCGCATATCCCAAAGTGCGAGCTCCAACGCAGCCTGGTATTGGCTTTGGTATTGGGATCCGCTGCGCTGCAATACGCCATCTATTTTTCCAATGCGGCCAAAATGTGAACTCACGAAACCAGGTAGAATTTTCAAGATGTAATTTAATTTGTGCTTAAAAACAATTTTGTTATTGTTTTGCACAGTTCAAAACGACTAACGATTGCAAACAGTTAAGGTTTATCGAAAACTAAGTGTTACATGTGGATTTTTCATCATATACAGTGAAAAAAACACCCCAGATAACAAAATGCTTGCAAAATGATGGCGTAATCGCACGCATATAGGCGGATCGATCCGCACATATGCGTGCGAATACGCACGCATATGTGTCATCAATTGAGGTTCATATCGCACGCATGTTATGATTATCAAGACGTGCGTGCGATATCGCATGCACATTGTGATTTTTCATTAGAAATAATAAAATCATGAATAATAATAAATAATAATAAGAGAATAATAAAATATCCATATAAATATAAAATTATTTATATTTATATAAATATTTTATTATTAAGTAAGAAAAGATCAAATAATTTTTTTTTTTAATTTTAATCAGAGAACTAATAACAAAAAGTGATTGCATTTTCGAAAAGTTGGTCGATCATTCTTTAAACAAGATTTTTCAATAAATACAGTATTTATAAACAAATTTTTTTTGTAAAATATGTTTTGGAAAGTTTGAACCAAGACAAGTCGACTTTTTTCCGCTTACACTATTTTTTTGTAGAATTTATCGTTCTCAAATTATTATAGTGCTATGAACAATTATATTTGCATTAAAATTGACATATTTCCAAAGAGATATCTCAGCACTTATCTGACTTAAAATATTCGAAAAAAGGCAAATTGATTTTCAAGACACGTACTGAAAAAGAAAAAAAAATTCCGATCGAAATAAAACTTTTGTTCATGAACAAGTTTAAACCCCGGTATTTTTAACAACAACATATAAATATTGCACGAATAGTTGTTAAAAACCTTTTTCTTAAATTTGTAGATTAACAAGTTTTATTTCGATCGAATTTTTTTTTCTTTCTGGGTATGTGTTTTGAAAATCAATTTGCCTTTTTTCAATTTTTTTACTGATATATCTATATGCAAATATGTAAGTTTTAGTACAAACAGAATTATTTATAACGCTAAAACTTGAGAATGGTTAATTGTACAAAATAAGTGTAAACGGAAAAAAGTCTTGCCTTGGTACAAGCTTTCCAAAACGTATTTGTAAGTTTTTTCTTCTTAATAAATGCTGTATTTGTTTTAAAAAACTTATTCAAACAATGAACGACCAACAAACATAGAATGCTAATTAAAAGGCGAACTCCTTTCTTGTAATGCAGCTTGGATTGTCAACATGTCAGCTGGTGTTGTGCACGGGTGGGGGAAACGTTCAACTTCGTTGGTCAAACAGCCTCCGATCTGCCACCATTTGACTACCTATTCATTTTGTTGAGCGCGCGCTACATTCAAATTCGTAAACGCACTTAGTAATATATCCTTATCACAAAAGATAATAATTCTAATAATATACAAATCTTCTTTATACTTATGTATGTATTACATAATATAATATTATGATATAATAATTACTCATTATTACATAATAATAGAAGTTCAGATTCCATTTAATTAATACTTTTGAGCTTTCATGTGCCCATATGAAAGTTCTCAAAAAGGGTCTTGTAGCCTATTAATAGGTTCATTAAGTATTATTAAAATATTGAAAAAACTATTTTCTGAATTGAAACAAAATTTTTTGAAGAAACAGTTATTTGTGAAACAAGTGCGTATTACACGCTATTTTTTGCAACGCCCGTCCGAAAAAGTTGTTAGGAGGTGGTAACGAAAAATACTAATTTTATATTGCATAGAGTGGAGCAAAGACATTTTTTTGGAAAAAAAATGAAAAAAAATTTGTTGACAAAAAATTTTCTTTCAAATTTTTTTGAAGAAAAATGTTCTGAGAAAAAATTTTGTGCAAAAAAATGTTTGAAACAAAATTTTTTTGAAAAAAAAATCTTGTGAAAAAAATGTTTGAAAAAAAATTTGGTGAACAAAATTTTTTGAAACACAAATTTTGAAAAAAAATGTGAAAAAAAATTTGTGAAAAAAAAAATTTGTTGGAAAAAAAATTATTAAAAAAAAATGTTGGCGTTTCTACTCTTTTGCCAGGGGGGAGGGGGGCTACGAAACCCTGAACAGTCAATAATATATACTATTAATATTGTTTTCTGTATGATGCCTTCACACGTGCGTTGTATTTTGCACGCATTTCGTGAAGGCATATATGATAGCGAAATGCGTGTCATAACGCTCGCAGCTACGTGACTATCATCCCGTGATGGCGAAATGAACCCTCTCACGCACGCACAGCATGATAATCACACAATGCGGGTGATGTGAGACGCACGATTGTTATCTGGGACGTTTTATGTTAACATTATTTTGGACAAAAAACAATTATTTTGGTATATTATATAAGTTTCAACACATTATAAGCTTCAATTAACCTATTTTAACATAAAAATGAGCTTAAAATAATTTTTCATCAATTGATACATGAAATATTTACTATCTAAAAAATTCTAACCTAAAAGTCAGGTTAGAATTCGTACTTCATTTCTGAACGTCTATAATTCATATTTTTTGCATATTTTGAATGCATTTTTTGGCTATATGAAATTATTAACGATTATTATAGCTTATAGTGTGTTGAAACTTACATGACATAGTAAAATCATTGTTTTCTTGGCAAAAACAGTTTTAACAAGAAATGCGTTTCTTCACTGAATATACGATAAAAATTCCATTTGCAACACTTAATTTACGATTAATCTTAATTTTTTTATTTACTGATTGTTTTTAACTAGTAAAAACAATGGTGAAATTGTTTTTAAAAACAAATTAAAATGCAACTGGAAAATGTTACCTGGTTTCGCTAGTTCGCGACACTAGCGCACCCAAGACTTCAGATCCCAATACGACGGAGCAGAGCGAGCAGAGTGGGTGCACTCAATGAGTGCCGAATTCTTGGAATTATTTATTATACTCCCCTACAGCCCCGTCAGAGTGGCAGTTACCGGGAGTGTACTGTACTGACTATTAATACTGACTGTAATCTCTAAAATAAAAGTGAAATAGGGCTCAAAAGACTTGCTGGATATTTTTCATTCAATATTCTCACGTTTATTGGTAAATTCAACAAATAGAGAACTGAACTATACTTTCTTAAAAACGCGAGTTATAGAATCAATATTTTTAAAGATTAAAGCACATATTTTCTCCTCTTTCGAAAAACATCTACAAAATATGTTCTTATTCGAAATTGTTTGTTGTCGACTTCAGCAACTCAGGGCACCAAAATTAACGCGTTTGCTATTCGCGCTTTCGATTTGCCTCATCTAGTTGGGTCAAAAATACGAAATACTCGCCAAGAAAACATCTTCCTCAACACTATAGTTCGTAGCCGGAAAGAAATGTGCGCGTCGCTCTGGACTCTGGAAGTCTGGAGGGTGCAAGCTTGCAAAAATTGAATGGGAATAGAAGAGGGGCAAAGAATGAGTGAGGCTGCGGGTAGGTGTCACCCGTCAGACTAGGGGGAATAGGGCCATGCAAAACCGATGCAAACCACATATATGTATGTATGCATGCACCAATCCGACAATGTCGCTAGCGCTAGCGAGGCAAATGCGATGCGAATCGATCGTTATACTGGAAAGCGTCCTGCGCGCTAATCGCTGCACTGACGCTAGTATTCGCCCATACTTTGCTGTCTTCAGTTTAGGCAGTTTTGGCGGACGCGTTTTGCTTGTTTATCACGAACAAAGTAATTAGAAGAGCTGGGATGAAGGACGAGGTGAAAATGGACGCGAATCGCTTGATAGCTGAGGTTTACAAGAGACCTGCTCTTTGGAATCAGAGACACATCTCTTACCACAATCGAGAGGTGACCAACAGAGTTTGGATGGAGATCGCCACAATCTTTAAACTTCCGAGTGCGTTGGTTATACATTTTTCATTATAATATTAATCATTCATTCTGAATTAAGTATTTATTTCTGCTATACCCAAATATTTCGAAAACATACGTAGAACACACGTGAATATTTAGACTAAAATGTCGACCGGACCGGGAATAAGTACAGCTGTAGTAAATATTATCGATCCGCGTGACACGCACGCTTTGTTGGTATACATATATATATACAGAAACTCGACACGTGATCGCTACGAAACTGAATTGAGGGGGTGGTTCAGGTTCAGGGTGCAATTTTCTTCAAGGAAAAGTAGGTAACTTCAATTTATTTTCTGTTCTGGGTACAATTTTCTTTTAGAAACCGCTTCAGTATAAAGGTAAAAATCAAAAAGTTGGAATTATTTGATTTTGAATTGAAGGGAAAACAAGTATTTCAGATCAACATAAAACATCTTTTCTCTATTCATATTAATTACTATAATTAAAAAAATAATGGCTGTTGAGATTAGGAAGTACGCTCTTATTTTATCATTATAATTTTTTGTATTTGATGACAATCTGTTGATATAGGGTCGATAAGGAGTAAATGTGATAACGGGGTTAGTGTGATAAAGAGAAAATTTGGCATGAAAAACAAATAAGTTGTTAACTGTTTTTACTACCGAGATAAACCTTTGATGTCTTTTGAAAACTCAAATTCGTGATTGTCTCAATTGGTCCTTTTATTTAAAGTTTTCCTAAATAAAGCACCTTTCGTTGTATTTTTTCATGAATGAAGATATTAAATTTCCCTCAGATATCCGTTGTTTTTTTTTCAAAATTTAACATTTTTATTATTTTGAGTGATAAATTATGACAAACTAATTAAAAGTCAGACTAAAGGAGTAAGTGTGATAATCACGAGTGTTGGGTAAGTTTTTTTTTTTTGAGTAACTAGTTACAGTTACGTTACTTGTAACTGTAACTAGTTACAGTTATTAGATAAAGTAACTTTGAGTTACCTAACAAGTTACTTTTTTTACTTCCATCATTTTATAATTTAAAAATCAAAATAACTAAGATGATAATACATAAAAACTTAATTTAAAAAGAAATATGCATTTAGCATTAAAGTAAATAAAAAATACACAATGTATTTCGGCAAATGAGCTACAATATACATTTAGAATAAAATTCAAATTGAGTAACAGGCATGTCACACAGAATATAATGCGGTATCAGATTCTGAACGGATTTTGTTTTTCCGCTTTGTTCGGCAGGATCGCCAAAATTGCTTGTTTCGTTAACTTTAGTTTTCAGGGCCTAAAATGTTTTACATTTCGTACACAACATATTTTGTATGATTCAATTTGAAGCGCTTTATATTCTTAATATTTCAAGTAAAAATGTTGCTATTTCAACAAAGTAGATGACTTTTTAACAAACTAGTTCGATTTTCAACCAAAAAGGTACATTTTCAACAGAAGCATTGAATTTCCAACCAAGAAACATTTTTCACACTTTTCTTTTAACCAAACGGTTGTATATTTAACCAATTTTTTAAAATTAATTAAATTAATTAAATTTGTTTACCGAAAGAAATTAATTTTCAAACCAAAAAGATGAATTTTCAAACCAAAAGCATGAATATCCAACAAAAAGTTCATTTTCAACCAAATAGTTGAATTTTCTATCATTTTCAAACCAGAAAGACGAACATTCAACAAAAGTGTTACAATAACAAGAAGAAAGTTCATTTTCAACCTAATAATTACATTTTCTACCAAAATATTTGAATTTTTTCTACAAAAAAAACGAATTTAAAACAAAATAGTTTAATGTTGAACCGAAGAAATGAATTTCTAACTAAAATTATGAATCTTCAAACAACTGAAATTTTTACAAAGTAGTTCAACTTGCAACTGAATAGTTGAATTTTCTACCAGAAAAGACAAATTATCAACAACAACAAAACAAGAGTTTTCAACAAAAATATTAATTATCTTTAAACGAACTAGTTGAATTTCCTACCAAAAATTTAATTTTTAACAAAATACATGAAATAGATTTTTTTACCAAAGGATATAAATTTTGAAACGAAAAAAACCGAATTTAAACCCAGAAAAGAAAAAAAAGAAAAAAAAGAAAAATGTAATTGTTGAATTTTCAAACCAAAAAGACCATTTTTCTACAAAACAGTTGCATTTTCGAACCGAAAATATGAATTTTCAAGAAAAAAGTTACTTTTCAACCAAATAATTGAACTTTCTACCAAAGTAATTGAATTTTGAACAAAATACAAAAAATTTTAACCAAGTAGTTAAATCTTTAACCAAAATAGGTGCATTCTCAACGAAAAATGTAATAGTTGAATATTTCGAAAAAAAAGATTTTAATTTGAAATCAGCCAAAGTTGAATTCAACAGAGAAGACGAATTTAAAAAAAAATGGCTGAGTGCTCAAGCAAACGATATTAATTTTCTATCCGTCATTGGCCCATTAACTTCAAACTAAGTAAACTTAAAGATCCAAGTTACTGCAAAAATCGTAACTAAGTTACGTCACAAGTTTCTTTTGCTTCCTCAAAGAGGAAGCTTTGTAATGGTAACATTTTCCAAAATCCCTAATTTAAAAATGTTTAATACAATGTTCTAAGCAATTGTCCGGATGTGTGTGTGGATGTCACGCTTTTTTGTGAACACGATAACTAGAAAACGGTTGTAGATAATTCGATGAAATTTAGAGGGCTTATTTTCCTCACTAATATCTTGAAACTGACTAAAGGATTTCGAAAAATATTTATTGTATTTTTTTTTCAGCACTCAATAATATTTTAAAAATCGTTTTTTTTTTCTAGTAAAACTTTTTTCATTAGCACAATTCAAAGTTGACGCAAAAATATAAAAGATTCCTTGGTTCGAGACGATTCTATTAACCTATAATATCAATACATTTCATTGAAGAGCAGGGAAGTTATGGTAATTTATATATTTTGAAAATAGGTTTTTTATAGTAAATTTTTTTTCATTAACATAATTGAAAATTGATGCAAGAACGGAAAAGATTTCTTGATTCGATGCAAATCGATTTGTTTATTATAATGATAATACACTTGATTGAAGATTAAGGAAGTCATGCTCATTTATAATATCTGAATCATCAGTTTTAAACAGGAAAACTTTTTTCATCGACATAATTCAAAGTTGACGCATGAATAGAAAAGACTTTTTGATCATAAATTTTCAAATAGAATGATATTATGACAATTTTTGTGAAGAAATCATAAAGCTGGGAAAGGGATAGGGAGCGACAGAACTTTTCCTTTCCCTTTTCCAGCTCAAAAAATTATCATTTCGAATACAATATTTGATTTGTCTGTTTTATCTTTGTATTTAAAACATTTTTTGTATTATTTTGTAATTTTTTATTTTTTGTAAATTTATATTTTTAAACTGAGCAAAATGAAGACTTTGGTTTGTCTATTATTGAAAGAAATAACTAATGCTTCCTCTATGAGGAAGCAAAAAACATTTGCTAACGGGAAGCAAAGTGCTCGTGAAATGAGCACCATATACAATATACCATATACCATATACAAACAAAGTGGAAACACTCGAGATCGAATTAACAGCTAGTTTAAAATAGCAACGAAGTTACCCTAAAAGCTACAAATACAGTAACTTTTCAGTAACCTAGTTACTTATTGTAACATGTTACTACCAGATTACTACACAACTTTGGTTTGGATTGTCCAAATGGACAGGGTCCTTTAAACATAATCATTTTGAAGAATTACTGCACTAAATTAGTAAATTAAGTGGCTAAATTTTGTTTTATAGCAATTGGGTGAAATCAACTAATTTTCAACAAAGTTATTTGCATTCAAATTTTTAATCAGTTTTTATTTCACTAATTTTAATTTAGGGAATCGAGCCCCATAGAACAGCGTGAAAATGAATACGTCCCTGAACAAAGGCAAGAACACTATAGCGCGTTTTCGATACCTTCAAACAAGTGTTTTGATTGTTTACAATTGACAAAAGATTTAAAAACACAATCATGATTCCATGCATTCGAACATTCTAAATAATTAAAATACTCAACTTTCCGAAATTTACTAGAGAAAAAGTAATTATTTAAACAAAAGAGAAAGATAAACGATTTTTCTGATTTAGAAATGTATATAATTACTTTTCGAAAAATAAAGCAAGACTTTAATTCATAAATTGGAATTTTTTAATTGTTGAACATATCACAATGATAAAAGAATATAATTATGAGCATTTTTTCGATTTTCCCTGCTAAACATAACCTATATTCCAATTTTTGGCCTTTCGACAAACAAGGAGAGCTACGTTAGTAATACATTTTTTTCAAGAGCTTACCGTGTGAAATCTTCAATATTTATATTCAAGTAAGTTTATAAATTTTTCTTTCGGTGATTGGTAATTTTTTTATAATGTTGTAATTGTGAAGATTGTGACAACCAAAACCCGAAATACTGCGGTATCACGTGTAGACGTGTACTACTGTACTCAGTTACTCATGTACTGACCTGTGACAGTAGCGTAGCAAGACATTCTTAAAAGGGTAACAAATTGTAGATACACAGCTTACAATTACACAGTTTAAACAATTATTTAGGGGCCTGGGGCATAAAATCGTGATCTTTATGCTCTTGGGTGTACAGATTTTTTATGAAACCAAATGATCTAAAAAATGCATAAAATATTTTGTTTTAAATTAATATCATATTTATACACAACTTTTTTCAAATTTCTCTGCGATTGATGATTAAAAACCTCAATTCGAATTTGAAAAATAGTCCTGTCGAAAAAATCCATAATTTGTTAGGAAAATTTCTTTTATTAAACTAATTGAAATTGGTTGATTAATTATATTACTAGCAGAAAAGTCACGAGAGCGATCCGTGCGTTCACGTCTCTCAGTTTTTATTTCCTAACATTAAAAATATAAACAACCTAAAAATTCATTATGAAACAAAATTTAAATATTAAGTTTAAAACATTTTTGAAACCATAATTAATCATTATTAATTTCGAATTGAAAGCTTATGCAATTAAAAAAAATGTATTGAACGATGTTGAAATGAAAACGATCCAATGAAACTGTTTTAGATGGTTTTAGATTAGGGAAAATTTTGAAACAAGGACAATATTTCGAATGGAATGAAATGGAATTGAACTTTTGTATCATTTCTAAATAAAAGCGCTTTTTAACCCTAGAATGATATACTGGGTGTTTTTTTAACTTGAGACATCGAAATATCTCAAAAAATACGCATCCTGTGAGAAAAAATATCCGTAATAAAAACTTATTATTTTCGAGGGGGAAAAGCGTCTTTGAGAAAATTTACCCCATCCCACCGCCCCAAGAGGCAGGAGTTGGGGTTACTGTGTAATTTCACATGGGAACCCCAATTTTTTATCAGAGATTCAGATTCTCCTTTATGAAATACGTAAGTGGGGTGGGGTGGGGTAAATTTTTTCAAAATCGCTTTTCCCTTCGAAAATAAAAAGTTTTTATTACGGATATTTTTTTTCATAGGATGCGTATTTTTTTTAGATATTTCGATGTCTCAAGTTAGAAAAAAACACCCAGTATTAGATCTATAGTCGTGAGTAAATTTTACTCGCAGTGTTTATTTTCTGATACAAATATGTTCCCCTTGATTTCTAATAAGAATATGTATCTAGTCTACGTAACGAATAAAATGTTTTTGAACAGTATCTGCGTATCTGCGGCTCTGGTCATTTTTATTATGACTATTATTATATTATACCATTAAGCCATTTCCCTTTCGGGGTAGGCGTGACTTGCTCGGTTGGAAAGTAGTGAAATACACGGAAAAAATAAGTCTTGGAACATTTCGTAGATTAGTGCTAGACTTCAGGACGGGCCATCATTTTCATGAAGTCTCGTATACTTTCTATAAAGTGGTCATACATTTTCATGGAAAAATAAAGAAAAGTCATGGAAGTTTTCAAGCGCAGTCAAGAAACAACAGGCTTGGAATTCTTATAAGACAGTTTACAAAAAAAAATATATACAGTCATGAAGTGGCTATAAAATAACTTCATATTTGCAAAGACTTGAATTGAATAAGTGCGTGATTCAAAAACTAAGAACTCGAATGCAAGTCAGAAAAACAGTCCATGACTGCCTGCGAGAATTTTCAGAGGCGCGCTCAGTGGGGCTCAGAGACAAATTCACACTGGTAAGATTGAAGTAGACACTGGTCAAAAAATAATTTTCCGTGGAAAATTATATTTTTCCATTAAAAAAAATGGTTTAATTAACTTGTTATGCAAAGTCAGTCTTGCAGCAAGTTGTCTAATTCGCAGTCCTCACTAAAATTCTTTTTACGCGGCCACGCAGTTTTCAGCTGTAGCAGAACGCCAAGATTTTTTACTGTGTTTTCAGCCCGATCGATTAGCCGAGGGGCTTGCGCGGTTAGGAATGAGTTGCGTTAGTCTCGTGTCTAGGATAGGTAGTTCGAATCCCCGCAGCGTGCGTCCGATTTTTTACAGCGTAAAAAGCGAGCGATTGATATAAGTAATAATTGTGTGTGTTATAATAATATTTAAATAAATATGTAAGTTGAAGATAATAATATTATAAATTTAAAAAATAATTTCTTATTTTTTGTTAGCATAAATGGCTAGCTTGACAGTCTACGAACCCTTCCTTGACTGTCTTTGAGAATTTAATATTGAAGTGTTGAACGGCTTACAAATTTTTCTGTGATATTTTGTTAATGGAGTCTAGGAGTGCTTCACTGACTATGCTGGACGCAATTTAAGAAGTCTTTTATTTCTTCAAGCACTATTTGCATGATTTTCCAACATGATATTTTCAAATTATCAAATGCTTTTAGACCTATCCTAAAGTCACAGACTCGGTCAATGAAAATTTCCAGCACTTTTTTTCCGTGTAGGTATATAGGTATGAGGTAGATCGGTATATGGGTACAGGGTAGATGGGTATATAGGTGTTAGGTATAGATGATTTAGATTGATCTGGAGTTCTCGTGTTATTTATATAAATGACACGTTCACTCCGCAACACTGTTCCGACCCAGGTTGCTGATCAATCTCTCTAGCGATCACCCCAAGTGAGGAGCCTCACAAAATTGTTATGTATGGTTCCCCACTTGGACCCATTAGTATCCAAGGTCTTTGTTTCAGGCATCATTCACTCTATCGTCACTCTGTTTATAAACTATTTGTCGCCACACATTTCTGTCCTGGCATACTACTCTAGCTTCATTCACGTCCATGCATTTTTTCATGCAGGCTCTTGTATTTCTATGGCTTTTTATGTCTCTTCGTATTAGTGTCTCATTCACAGATTCTAACCATTCTTTCGGCGGTCTACCTCTGGGCATTCTGCCATTTACTTTACCTTTATACACTTGCTTGGTCAGTCGTTCATCTTCCATTCTTTCCAGATGTCCGAACCACCTTAGCTGATTTCTCTCCCATATGTCAACTAGTGTCTCCCCTGTACCACATTCTTTGAGGATTGTCTCGTTTCGTACTTTGTCCATCA